>VZTR01002622.1:222019-236479 GCA_013400775.1 Chaetops frenatus | reverse complement strand
ATGTAAAATGCTTTGGCATTTGAAATGGAAACAGATGAAATAGCAACTAGCAACATATAAGTAATATATATGCATACACGCATTATTTTATATATATATATATATATATATAAAAATATGTATGTTAGTAGTATGTAATTTAATAAAAGTTAAAACTAATGAACATCTGCTGTAGTATTTCTCACCAATAATCTTTTGCCTAACATAGAAATACAGATACTAGTTGCATTTAGAAAAGGAAGATATTCAGATCGCTCCTTGAAATCCGTCTTAACAAATCTGCAAATTTTTTAAAAAATTAAAATGTCAGTTTTCAGTGACTACACCCAATTATGTGGTAAATAGGTAGTTAGATTCATCCAGTAAAATCTTAACACTAGTGAAGGCAGGTTGAATTTTGACACTGACATAGAAACAGTTCATCTTTCTCTGTTATTCAGAAAGATCATTTCCATTGCTTATATATTTTATAAGTATTGTTGAAGGAGTAACATTGGGTCATTTTGACACTTAAATGTCATATAGAAGTATAATGAAACTTCAAAACTGAGGAAAAGAATAGCACACCAACTTATTAAACCTTTCATCGTTATGAAAAATGTGAAAATTATGTGTTACTTTTTCTTTAAATCCATTTAAAAGATTAAATTACTCATTTAAATCAATTTTAGATCCTCTGTTCCATGGTATCATGGCTCTTCAGAGTGGTAAATCTTCCCAAAGTGTGTTAAAAAGGCAAGGAATTATTCATCAGGCCAAGCATGAAACCCAAGTTACTGTATAGGGAAAACCTAAAAATCAAATTTTCCATTTTCCAATGCTTCCAGTTTTCTATGGGTTTTTTTAAAAGCTTTAGTGCTATTTTACAGGTGGGTTTGGGAAAAAAATTTACAAAGCATTGGATTTAATTTCTTTTCATACCATAACACATTATGTGGAAAACCAAACAAAATAACAATTCCAATTACTACTTCTTCAAAAGGAATGCATTTGTGATTAAATTATGATGCAGTGGAATAGGAATCTAAAAAGTTTCATTTAATTTCAAAAGCTTAAACTATTTTTCATCAAAGATTTTTAATTTTTACCAAGGAATAACAATGACAGAGGAAACTATAAGAATGTAAGAGTGACATCCCTCTGTCACCCATTTACAGTGGCTTTCAGTTTTGGAGGGTTAGCAATTTGAAATGTCTTTGATCACATTATAATATAGTTTTGGCGAAAATGGGAGAAACACAACTCTAAACTTTCTGCAAAATTATGCCGGGTCCAAAAGGCAACAACTTTCAGCGTAAGTATCAAATATCTTGTGTTCTGCTATTTCCTCTCCCTCTGCTATAATTTGGCCCAGCTCTGCCAGGAACTGTTTTCATTTTCCCTTCAAACTTTTACACTGTCAAAAGAATTGTTAGTATCATCATCTCATACTTTTGTTTAACTGAGAATAACATTCTACAGTTGTAGGATAAACAAATTTATACAAATACATTAAGTGTAACTATTAAAAGCTTGAAGTCAACTGCCATCTTTGCCTGACTTTTTTCTCCTTCAGTGTTTTCTGAATGATGCTGGATCTTAAGTTTCATCAACAACTTTTCCCATTTTTGATTGGCCCTAGTTTTATTTTCCAACTCTTTGTTAGCGAAAGAAACAGAATGAGCTGACAGTTTTAGGATGTTGTCAACACCGGTTCATTGAGCCGGCCGATATAAGCCTTGCAAGAGTGCTTTTGCCATGTGCACTGCTGCATCAACATCAACACTTCAGACTGGAAAGAGGCTCTGGAACCCTGCACCTTCCCAGTGCCTGTGACAGCTCTTGGGGCCCAAGTGACAAAGGAGAGATGAAATTTCCACACAATCTGTAAAACACAGTGGAAAAGCCTCAGCCCTGCTCTCACCACACAAACCCTGAAGTATCCTTTAAGAAGGTTGTTTTCTCCATTGCTATTTTTCTTCTCTGTGGGTTGTTGTTGATCAATTTTACCTTCACCCTGCATTGGTTTAGCATGATCTTCTTTCCTCTGTGAAAAAAGGATTAATTTTTTTGTTACTGCAAAGCAACAATTATTGGTTTTTAAGAGATTGCACATGAAGAAATTCACTTTCTGAAAAGCTTAGGGGGGAAACTAGGCTCCCTATGACCAAAAGCCTGGTAATTTTAGAGGATTGCAATGCCATGTAATTTTCTGCCTCAGAAGAGCCAAACTAATGTTGAAATTGTGATTTTAGAGAAATAGTCTCTAGAAGACATACTCTCTAAAAGACTAGTCTGTAAGTTTTACCATTCCTCTGGTAGTGATTTTTTTCATGATGCATAAAGCAGCTTTAATGCTGGCTGGAAGAATATAGAAGAAACTATGGGACTGTAGCTCAGAGGTCAAATAAGGAACCTCTAGAGATGAGCCATTGGAGTGCCTCCTATTCAGCAGCCCAGTTTTTTTCTGGCTAAGTGAAGGAGGCAACCAGCTGGCTGTTTCCAGTAAGGCAGTCCACACCAAAGGGTCTCAGACAGAAATGCAGGCTTTTAATTTGCTCTTGAACTATGAATAATAGAAAATCTCTTCATTCTTTGGTCCTGCACCTAAACTTTTTGTACCTTAGGCTTGACACCAGCCCCCATCCACCCTCCTAGCCCGTCTCAAGCAGCACCTGTTTGTGCAATAATTCTTCTTGCAGCTTCTTAGGATGTTCTGAAGGTGAAGGTCTATTTGGATGTCCGTGCCACAAAGTAATTTTTTGTCTGCTTTCAGCTTACCCTGAAGACATGTCTGTTCCCAATTTGTTTATAAGGTCCACCTTGAGACAATCTTTACTTTGTTTGCAAGGCTAATGCTTTCTAAAGCATCTCCATCTTTCTTTCCACGTGGTCTATGCAGTGTAGTGGCTTTTCAGTTCTCCACAGCAGACTGTACCAGGAGGCTTTATGCTCAAAGTCTTCCCCTATCCTGTTTTGCAGCTATGGAGAACCTGCTCTTACAGAGGCAGCATTTCCCTGTAACCATTGTTGCCACCAGAAAATATTATAATTATTTACACAAAAAATTACCTGATGCATGCCACACCCTGAAAAGTGTTGGGGTTTTTTCACCTTTCTAAATCTTCAACTCACATAGACAAGAACTGCCAGTGACCTGGAGGTTGGTGGTTTAATGTTCTTTAGGAGATTCGTTATGTGTTCAAAACACAGCACTTGGGTTATTTTTCTCCTAGCTGAACATGCTGTGAATGCAGTGGTTTTGAAAACCAAAGAAAGAAAAAACAAGAAATAAGCAAACAAACAAACAAAAGCAACAACAACAAAACAAAAACAACAACAACAAAACCCAGGGTATTCACGCATGTTCTACAGTGACCAGTGTCTGAAGCACAGTCACAGCTCACTTGCAGAATCACTGAGGGTGGAGCATCATCCCCACTCAAAGCAGACAAGCATCTCTTTGCAATAGCAATTCTGCAGGAGATAGTTCTGAAAGCAGGAGAGATAAAGGGATTAACTTTATAAAAAGAAAAAAAATTCTCCCTAGGTAAATGAGCCACTGAGATTGTTTGTAATAAATCCAGATAGGTTTTAGATTGCAGAGTGCAGCAGTTCCATTTCATCTTTGGAAAACAATCTTACACATTTTGTATAACTATCAATAATGAACAATACTTCATAAAATCAAACAAGCTGGGAAACAATTCAGTACTGATAGCATCTGATAGTGTAGTACCAAAACATACTTTCATGCCTGTAAAATCGAGAAGCTAAATGGACTTCAAATACTCTAAACATTTTAGCTAATCATTTAACAGATTTCTTACAATTTTAATGGAAAATGTAATTTACTACAATTACAGTTTAATTACTTCACCCTCAGCATACTCTCTTATATGATAGCTATCAGATCTAATTATTTCCTTTTCATTTGAGTTTAACAAAATAGAAATTGGGCCAATGTAATTACTAGAGTAAATCTAGATATAGTGGAGTAACACAGCTGATTTTTTATCATGCATCTACTGGGGCACTGCTAGCTTAAATTGGGGAAATTTGTACTTTGCAAGACACCCAGAAATTTTAGTTGAAATAAGACTCATTCAAATGCCACTACATTTTCTCTTAAAAGCTTCAATGAGCAGATCTAAGCTTCCATATAAACCAGTGAACATGTGTCTTGTGATTGGAAAGCAGCACAGGGCACCATTCATGACCTGAAAATGAAGCTGACTAAGCTGTTACAGCCATGTAACAAAAATTTGAATCACAGTTTGTGGAAAACAATCTCATTTTTCTCAAATTTCTCAGTCATACAGTGTTTTGGTAGTACTGTTGGTCACGAAATTTCTTTCAGACCTGCTTTCACAATTGGCACTCCTCCAACTTTGATATTTTCACCACAATATAAAAATTGTAATAATAAAGTTTAAACTGTCTGAATTTGCATTTGCCTGTGATGGTGTATTTTCTCACTGACATGTCCTCTGTGCCCTGGCTCAGAGAGCACAGGATGGTTCAACCTCTGATCCGGCAGGACTAAATGTCCTGCATGTCTTATGGTTGCAGATGCACCATCGGAGATACAGCCTCCAAATTCACATGAATTCACATTTCTGAAAAAAAGATCCAAATTAATGATGAAACTCCTAGAAAAAAAATATTTTCAAATAAACCCTAGGAAGATGGCAGAAATAATATTAAGCTAAAAACGACAGTATCAACTGTTCTGTTCTTGTTCTGCTTTGATAGAAAATATCAAAAAGAAAGTCTCATCATTTTCTAATCTCCTTTTGTGCCCTGCAGAAATACCTGCATTTCCTATTGAAGAGAAAATCTAGTTTTTATTCTGCAGTAGTCATCAGTAAGTTTGGAAAAGGATTTTAGTAGCAGCATAAAAGTCTTAACATTGATGATATCCCTAACTTGAAGGGCCAAAGGACTGTGGAATTGGATTGGGTGTTTTTTCGCTTTTTTTCAGAACAGTAATTTCACATTCTTAAATTCATTTGGTGCTTCTGAAGGTTGAGACGTATTTGTTGTCTTTGCTTACAAGCACATTCCCATTTTTTCTCTTGCTTATATTGCTTTTCCAGTTTGACCCATCATATTGGGTTTGCATGGCAGAGGTGGCAGCCAGGGGGAGTTCTCTGAGAAGGTGCTGGAGGCCTGTAGCGGTTTCACATTCACCTGCTCGCCTGCTCACACCAGGCGAGAGTGTAGTGTAGTGGTTTTATGAGAATAAGGATTAAGAGAAATGCAAAACAGGCCTAAACTTTAAAGATAAAAATAGTTTATTAACAAAAGACAACAGAATCAAAATCAACCCCCAGGTNAAGCACATTCCCATTTTTTCTCTTGCTTATATTGCTTTTCCAGTTTGACCCATCATATTGGGTTTGCATGGCAGAGGTGGCAGCCAGGGGGAGTTCTCTGAGAAGGTGCTGGAGGCCTCCTCTCTATCTGACAGAACTAACGCCAGCCAGCTCCAGGATGGACACACTGTGCCTTTGGAATAACAAATATAAGAAGGGGGGGAAAGTTATTGTGCAGAAACCAATTGCAGCCAGAGAAAAGAGAAGTGAGAACATGTGGGAGGAACAGTCCTGCAGACACCCAGGCCAGTGCAGCAGCAGTGGTGGGGGGAGCAGGGGGATGCTCCAGGCACCAGAGCAGAGATTCCTCTGCAGCCCATGGGGAAGACCATCGTGAGGCAGCTGTTCCTCTACTGCCCATGGAGGTCCATGAGGGAGTAGAGATCCACCTGCAGCCTTTAGAGGAATGCACACAAAAGCAGGTGCCCAAAGGATGCTGTAACCTTGTGAGAAGCCCTGAAGCAGACTTTGGGCAGTACCTGCACACTTGTGGAGGGAGGAGCCCACATTGGAGTAGGTTTGCTGGAAGGGCTTGTGTCAGTGTGGGGGACCCGCACAGGAGCAGCCTGTTCCTGAAGCACTGCACCCCATGGAAGGGACCCATGCTGGAGCAGTTCAAGAAGAGCTGAAGCCTGTGGAAAGAACCCATGCTGGATAAGTTCACGAAGGACGATTTGTCACGGGAGACACTCCATGCTGGAGCAAGGGAAGAGTGTGAGGAGTCCTTTGAGAAGGAAGGAGCAGGAGTGACAACTGTGATGACCTGACTGTAGCCCTCATTCCCCATCCCCATGCACTGAGAGCAAGGAGGTAGAAAGAACTAGGAATAAAGCCTGAGAGGAGGATGGGGTGTTTTTAAGATTTTGATTTACTTCTCATTATCCTACACCAATTTGATTTGGTAATAAATTAAACTAATTTCCTCAAGTTGAGTCTCTTTTGCCACAAGACACTCCTTACATTTTTCTCTCCTCTGTCCAGCTGACAAGGGGAGTGATAGAGCAGTTTTGGTGGGTACTTCTCATCCAGATAAGGTCAAAACACCACACCCACCCCATGCAGCTTCATGTTATCCTTGCAAAGTTTTCCCCCCTGTTGAGTGGAATTTGTAAAGATTTGTAAGGATCAGGATCATGGCTATTTCAGAAGGAATGCCTTTTCCTCTCCATTGCACAATAAAATATCTTTGCATCCATCAGTGGTCTTTGCAATGTTATTTAATCAGTCCATTATCCAGAAAATAAAGTCACTTTAGTCATCTTTCTCAAATATTCTAAGTGTGGCTGAATACCAGTAGGATGAAAAAGCTGTGCAAATCTTAAATCTCTGTATTTTTCACCCTTTTATTCTTTTCTTTTGAGTTAAAACCATTGTTCCCTGTATTCTTAATTGAACAACAAACAAGTATGACACACTTGGCCTTGGTTTCAGTTGAAAAATCTTCACTTCACTTTGGCTTTTCTACACAGAAATGAAATGGGTCATTATTCTTAATTGAAAACTGCATGCAGATCATCAATCTGTTAAGCTTAAGATTAATCAACACTTATTTACTTCAAACAAGAGTAGAAGCTGCATTTTTAAAAGCACTCAGCAGCAGTTCTCTCTTTGTCGTCATTGAAGTCTATTGGCTTCTGCTGATTAATTCAATGAGATGAAAAAGCCATGTAAGAAATCCCAGTCTGTGCCTTACAGAAAATATTAATGGTTAAAGAGCACCTTCATATGATAACCTGGGTCATTTCAATATCCAGAACTCTGAAGCTTATAGCAATTTCCTTTCCATACAGAAGTGTTGATATCCTCTGAAAAAGGCTCTCAGAATATTTCTCAAATTTCTCCATAAACTGCAGAATTCAGTGAAATAAGACAGCATGAACTCTTCTGTTACCCATTAAAAATATTTTGAGGATTCTGCATTTTGATACCTCAATGATTTCTTTTTCTGTGCTTGCTACTGAGAAAAGCAAAATCTCTGCAGAAGAGAAATAGAACCATTCTGATAATTCTTGTCATCATATATGGCTCAAAACTTTCAGTCTTTCATAGCATTGTCTTTAAAATTAAGAATCAGAAGGTAAAGAGCAAATGAACACATTTTATGTATTGAACACATTTTATGTATTTAACATATTTTATATATTTAATTTTGTCTCTTAAAATCACATCTTGCCTTTTACCTTTAGGGAAGCATGCCATTGGCCAATCCCCAGAAACTGAACTTATTTTGGTCTGTAGGGAGTCCTGAGAGTAGCTTAAAGAACCTGACATCTTGCACCTGTCAGTTTGAATATGGACATACCCAAGATTTTGTCTCACAAACTGAAAAAATTGTCTGTTAAATAAACCAAATCATTATAGAATGGCTTGGCTGGGAAGGGACCATAAAGGTCCTCTCATTCCACTCCACTCCCCACTCCCCTACCCCTTGCCATAGGCTGGGATCTCACCCACTAGACCATGTTGCTCAGGGCCCCTGATCCAATCTGGCCTTGAACACTTCCATGGATGAGACATCCACAGCTTCTCTGGGCAACCTGTTCCAGTGCCTCACCATGTTCATGTTAAATTTCTTCCTAGCATCTGGTCTAAATCTCTCCTCTTTTAGTTTAGAACCATTTCCCCTTGTCTTATCACTATCTGCCCATGTAAAAATCACCCTCCTCAATATAAGTGAGCTGAGATCTTTGTCTTGGTCCAAGACCACAGAATCTTAAATTTTATAAGAATTAATACCATTAAAATTTGTATGAAAATGGTAAGTATGGTATCACACAATTTCCAGGACATCTCTAATCAGTTATGCTGTTGACTTTCCGTCCTTATTCTCTCCTCTAAGTAAGAAAATATCAGAAGTTGGTCACTAGGAGTTTTCATAAGATAACAACAATCTGTTCTAATTTTAGAACCCATCTCTTCCTTCATTCAGAGCCGTAAATATAATAGTTGTGATTCTCTTCTAGGTGGAGATGCACTGGACTTCATCGCTGACATGGCCAAGGTTTTTTTCCAGGGAACAACAGCATTCAGATCCATCACAGGTTGACTAGCAAGGCTGCCAGAGAATATTGTTCAGAAATTGCACTGAATTCCCTGGGATTACCAGGGGAAAAAGGCAATCTGGTCCATTGCCACTGGGTCCGTCATTAACCTCCATCAATTTTAACATTTACACCTGCCATTACTTTCCTGCTGATAGAGTCTTGGCAATGTTGGCACTTCCAGGGCATTCCTGCCACCTGGGCTTTCCTGACAGCATTCATTAGCAGGTAATTTGCCAGCTACTCTGAAGGGCCATGTTGTGTTCTGTGGTTTGAAGATCTCTGGCATACACCTGTTGTGGCTAATTGAATTCTAGCAATCCTTGCTATAGTTAGTTTCATTAAAGGATGCTTGCAGCCTGTTAAAGGAACAATTAAAATGCATCCTTTTCGACTTGCAGATTTAAAAATCTTCCAGTTTTTTTCCAGCTATGCCCAGTTGCAAATATTGGAGTCACATAATTCTCTCTTGCTGTGAGGCTTTCAGTAGGTTTTTTTTTTTACTTTGTTTTGCTTACTTTGTTTGGGTGCCACTGTTCATTGTGTAAGACTGAGCTTCACAATTATAGAATGCCAGTTTTTCAGTCTGAGTGTCAAATGTTTATGTCTTTTATGTGCATTTCTACATTGGTAGAAATCCATTTTTTGCAGTCATTCCTTAGGTCGCCCCCCAGTACTACATGGATCCCTTGTGGTTCACTGAATACAGATTGTGGCATTTTTTGTTTAACACAGCTCAACCATAAGCCAGGCAAATGTACTCTTGCAAATCCAAATGCATTGCTGGACATGATAATACCCATCCATTTCTGATTCTTGAAGCCATTTAAGAAATGACTCTGTGACCACTCCTCCTATTTAACAAAATATTTCAATGTCTATTTATAAAGCTACTAACACTTGAAGCAGTTGAAGTTCTCCCACTGACTCCAGAGAAGATTTCAGCCTCAGTGGACACCTGATACATCATTATTTCTGATGTAATTTTCCTTTTTTTCCTTTCTTTTTTTCATCATTGCAAAGCTAAAGAAGTGGGTTTGTGTATGCAAGTTAGTTTAATGCAATCATTACTATAAAATGATTTTTTAAATCTGCCTTCCTATCTCTTTATGTAATAGTTCCTGTTCTCCATGATCATATTTTTTGCCTGTGGGAATGATACAGTGTGCTGGTTTAGGTCAAATTTGGGAGGAAACTTCTGAAAGGGGTTCTTCTGGAAAGGCAGATCTAAGCCACCTCACCCCCACCTGGTTCAGGAAATAAATTTCCTTGGAGAAAAGTGGAAAAAACTATTTATTTAACAAAACAATACAAAGGACCCACAAGCATAAAGAATGAACACTCTACACAATAAAACCCTCTTGCCGTTCTGACGAGATGGAAAATTCAGAAAGTCTTTTCTGTGGGTGTGTCCTCGGCCTTTGTCTCAGTCTTCCCAAGGCCCAGATCTCTCTCTCTCTCTCTCCCCCTCTGAGGCCTGGGCCCGGCAGCCCAACTGCAGTGCAGCTCTGGGGAGACCCCCTGAGCCATCGTCCTGATGTCCCAGATCAGACAATAGCAGAACAGTCCCAAAAACCTTTGGATTCAGCCAATTAAAAATAAAAACCCATCAAAAAGCAAAAAAGGAAAAAAAACAAAAGAGAACTCTCTCTGCCTGTGCAGACAACACACAGAGCAGCAGAAGTCTGTGCTGAGAGTGTTATCTCTATGTGTTTATGAACAACTGCTTCACCGCTTGCTCTGAGATTCAGGCTTAAAGGTACAACACTTATTTCTGAACTAAACAGACGAATGGGGATAAAAGCATCATACAGTCAACCTAGGACATACAGGCAGGGCAAAAAAACTTATAATAAGATAGTTAGAATTAGTAAAACTTCTGTGCTGCTCTCCAGTGCTGTGATGGTCTGGTCAGAGTTTTCTGCCAAATAAACAAATTTTGCACTTGTCAACCAAACCTGAGGTGAAACATTCAGGATTATATAGAAAAGATCCCAAAACTGATATGGAAAGATGTACTTAGCAATTTTTCTCTCTTGTTATGAAGGGAAATATTTTTTTTTCATTTTGAAGTTTTGATAGCAGAGAACAATGATGATGGCATGTAGGAGCAATGATTTCATTAGCACCTTATTGCCTCATGAGGTTTTATACTTATTGACATTTGTTTAAGCACTTGGGACAGCTAAGTGCAGCTGTATGGAGTAATTAGAACACCCTTTTACTGCTTGATGCCTGCTCCAGTAGGAGACTCCAAAGTGCAAATGGCTTGGGAAGGGAAAATCAAAAGGTTCATTGCACTCCACTCTCCTCCACATCCTTACATGTCAGTGTGTGCCTACATTTGTGCACAGCAAGTGTTTCCCCACAGCTCAAGGCCAGGTTGGGCGGGCTTTGAGCAACCTGGTCCAGTGGAAGGTGTCTCTTCCCATGGCAGGGGGGTTGGAACTGGGTGATCTTTAATGCCCCTTCCAACCCGAACTAGTCTATAGTTCTTTGATCTCTCCTCCTGAGTGGTTTGGGTGAGTTGATTGAGCATCTCACTTCCAACAAATCCTGGCCACAGCTCCCCATGGTGCTGGTGATAGTTCAAGATAGTGATAGTTCCTTGCAGTGTCATGTGTTTTAATGGCTCCACATTTTCCAACTGTCATTTCCACTCTCCCAAAGTCACTCCCAGGCTTGGAACAAGAATTAATTGTGATCCTCCCGTTAGGAGGGTGACAGTGCTTGCCAGATTCATTCAAATTCTGCTGCTTCCATCCAAAAAGCTGCTTCCAACAGCCTCAAAAGAACAAAATGAGGAAGCTCTGGTCTTAGAAACTCCATCACCTGCTTACATACTGCTACAAACAAATATCAAGGTATATTATGATGCCAGAATTGAGAATTGTACCGTTCTATCATAGCTGAATAAATTCAGTTTTTGCTACAGATGTAAAAACCCCAGGGAAAATGGAAAAAAGAAGGAGCCAGAAATTTAAAAATAATAAAATAAAGGAAGATAACTTTGGCTGCAATGGAATAAAAATTGAAAATAAGTAAAAATTAAACCCTTCTTCTGATAAGGAATTTTGAGCTAAGGAAATAATTTCTCTGACATGCCATCTTTGCTGTTCCCTGCTGTCAAAACTTCAAAATTAAGAAAATTATTTCCCTGTATAAGCAGACAGAGAAATTACATTTTGGGTTTTGTTCCAATTATAACTCATAATAATAGGCATGTAGGGCAAGAACCTGCTTTAAGTTCTATTTTACTTCTTTGCTTTTCTACTTCACTCCTTTCTTTCACCTATGATCCCTCATTGCAGAGCCCTTATGAAGAGATGTAGGAGCACATATCTTGGACAGTCCATTTTGAGTCCTAGGGAAACAATAATAAATTCTGTACTCAAACAGGTGAGTGGAATACCAATTTCTGTTACCAAGAGCACCAGAAATTCAGGGACAGCTGCTTCTGAGAAGTTCTGGTAATATCATGAAGTAAAAATTACTCAGTCTCCACACAAAAATTTGAATTGTGCTGAGTGACTTATGAAAGATTTAGGATGGTAATATAATCCTTTACAAATTTTTCCTTGAAAAAACCCTCTTTCTTTTTTTTTTTTTTTTTTTTTTTCTTCAGTTTATGAAAACATTCGGAAAAGTTTGTCTCCCCTTTTTTGGTTTTAGTGCTGAGGCAACTGCTCTATTTTCCCTGTTCTCAGTTTTTCAGTCGTTTTGCCTCCTTCTTTGTGTTATGCTAATAGTTGCTTTGGGGAGAAGGTGGTAGAAGCTTCCCCCACGTCCAACAGAGCAAATGCCAGGGGGCTCCAGGATGGAGAGAGGAGCCCGTGCTGGAGCAGGGTTCCTGGAAGGGCTTGTGACCCTATGAGGGACCCACACTGGAGCAGCCCGTTCTTGAAGGACTGCATGCCATGGAAAAGTGACCCACTTTGGAGCAGTTTGTGGGGAGCTGTCTCCCATGGGAGGGACCCCATGGTGGAGCAGGGCAAGGACTCTTCTCCCTGAGCAACAGCAGGAACAACCTGTGATGAACTGATCATAACCCCCACTCCCTGTCTCCCTGCACTGCTGGGGGGAGGACGTAGAGCTTGGGAAGGAAGGAGGGGTGGGGAAAAGTTGTTTTTAAGATTTATTTTATTTCTTGTTATCCTGCTCTGATTTTGGTAGTAGTAAATTCAGTTAATATCCCCAATCTAAATCTGTTTTGGCCATGTTGGTATTCAGTGAGTGGTCTCTCCCAGCCCTCATCTCAATTCACAAACCTTTTGTTATATTTTCTCTCCCCTGTCCGCTTGTGGAGGGCTGTTACAGAGAAGATTTGGTGGATGCCTGGCATCCAGCAAGGGTCAAACCACCACAATAGTGTGACCCTTCTGTGAGGTTTCCCATTTGTTTACCAGAGAGAAAGAAATATAAGCCTGCTTCAGTTCTTGAGTGGCCACTCTTGGTTAAGAAAGCAGGGATTTCCCTCTCTGGTTGGGGCAGGACCTGGTACAGACCACGGAGATGGAAGAAAGCAACAACCATCAGACTTTACTGCTCCTAGACCAGTGGAGAGGCATTTCCTGCTTCTTAAACTGTTTTCCCACCATGGAGAACATCAAATGGACATATGTACACTATTCCAGCATTTGTCCAGATGTTTAAAAAGTTCATCAGCATTTCTTTTTCCTCTGAATACCAGAGAAGTAGATTGTGCTTCAGGAATAACTTTTCCTCTTTACATTTAGACTTCACTCTGTGTTTGCATTTTCACCACTGCACACAGGATTTCACAGTTATATGTGACTAAGCCATTCTCTGTGAACTACTAAAGCACCTGATCTCCATGGCAACTTGTCCTATGGGACTGTCAATTAACTGACCTCTGGGTTTATAGAGAACTGGAATGTATTCTATTTCTTTCCTAGGAAAGGTAGTATCTCCCAAGCTGTCCCTTTGCCAGAAAAGGTTGCAAACCCCTCCACTTAATATACCATGCAGCCTCTCCAATAGGTTCATCCAGAGAAAAATCAAGTTAGCCACGAAAACTAAGCCACAGTACTGGCAAACTTTTCTTGCCCAGAAATAAAAGAAAAATCCCATACTTTATTGTGTAATGCAGCTCTCTGAGTTCTCAGCAAGGGACCAATCCAGACCTGGTTACCAGTTACCTACACTCTGTAGGTGTATTTTCCAAATTAAATGCTATGACCCTTCTATGAGGCAGACTCCAACAGTGAAAACAATGAGCCTCAGACCTTCATTAAACGGTGTGTGGCTAAACACTGCTTTTTGTTCCTCAGCTCGTAACATGAGGCAGCTGTCTGGTGAGGAGAGCAGAAGAAACTGGATGAAAAGGTGCCAGACTGTTTGCTTCCATTCCAGCCACTCCTACAGGATAGTTTTAATAGGCAAATGAAACAGAGAGTTTGAACCCAAGCCTGGTTTTGTCTTTCGTTTTAAATGAATGCATTTAGTGTCATGCAAAGACAGTTCATAAAAGCTTTTATTTTTTGTAAAAAAACACCCCATATATAAAAAACATGAACATGGAAACATTCCTAATACTTATCTTTGCCTGAGCTATCTTGATGTCATTTCTTCTCTAGTTGTTTTTCACAAGCTCACAGATTTGTCTTTTCTTGACTGGGAAGTAAATCTCAGACCCACATTTGAATCAAGTCTGGAAATGCTGTGGGAGTTCCAAATAGTGTGAAAATACCCATTCAGATCCTGAAAATAGTCTGAAAAGCATGTCTGTGGACATTAAACATTGTAAAGTCCTTGATTCCAGGACTCTTCAGCATTGATTAAAAGTTTTTTTAATTGTGTCAGCTGAGCTTGGCTATTCAGTCCACTGGAATTTTCTTGGGAAAATTATTATCATTGCCTGCACTTTCAGTGGTAGCATGTAGATGCAAAAGAATCATCTTTAATTAAAGTGGTGTTTGCTTCTTCTGATCTAAAATACCACAGTCCATGAACTGTCATTTCATCCTCCCACACTGTAGTTATAAAATTGTTTGCTTTTTATAGAGATTCCTGCAAGGGTTTTGAGTTGCACCCTTTAATTT
>VZTR01002622.1:147636-212372 GCA_013400775.1 Chaetops frenatus | reverse complement strand
TTCTGGCTGGGGTATAGATCATTTTCTTCATAGTATCTAACGTTTTGGATTTGTGCTGGAAACACAAGGATGTTCTTGTTATTGCTGAGCAGTGTTGCTCCTCACCCCATCCCATCAGTAAGGAGGCTGGGAGTGCACAAGAATTTGAGAGGGGACACTGCTGGGACAGCTGACCCCAGCTGACCAAAGGGATGCTCTATACAATCTGGTATCATGTTCAGCATATCAACTAGGTGAAAAGTTGCTCAGGCACTGTTTGGGCATCAGTTGCTTGACGGTGAGCAATTGCTTTTAATTGCCTTACTTGTCTTTCATGGGGCTTGGTTATCTTTTTTGTTGTTGTTATTTTATATTATTATTATTATAGTTATCATATATAACTATGATAACTATTGTTATTATTTTATTTTATTTCAATTATTAAATTCTTCGTATCTCACCCCAAAGTCTTCTCCCTTTTGCCTTTTCAATCCTCTTCTCCCCATCATGCTGGAGGGATTGAGCCAGCAGCTGTGTGCTGCTTGGTTGCCTGCTGGAGTTAAACCATGACAACCATAAAAAAGAAAAAAAAAGTGTGAGGGAAGGGAAAGGAACAAAGATATATCTGACTTGAACCCATTATGTACAAAAATTGCTATGATATTGCAAACATTTTTTTATTTAGTCAGAGAAAAGACAGTATTTTCATCAGATTGCTGATCATTGCTTTAATGCTTTTGTGCTTAACCTAGGATTTTCTTTTCCAAAGTGCTGTGCTGGCAAAGTAAATGCCAGTAGGAAATGATAGGACAGTTTAAAGAAATGTTTTTTCATAGGGCACATTGCTGATTGCTGTTATGTCATTCTCATATGGCAGGGCACAAAATCTTAAGAAAGAAGAGTTTTAATTAAGCAGGAGAGTGCACTTCTTGCCTGCTAGAGACAAACCTGACAGAAAGGTTTTTCATTTAATCTGGGGCCATCTTTCCAGTGCAGAGGGATCCTTTTAAGCCTATGCAGTAATTGAGAGGTGCTCAGGTGCAATGCTGAGAGAAAATGTAATGAAAAAGATTTTCAGGGAAGAGTCAGCCCTAGTCCTGATTAGTAATTCAGAGAGAGTTTTTCATACAAATGGAGATATAATCATTGTTCTGCTGAGTGGAATGATTTGCTGGTGTAGAACTTGGCATCAGATTTAGTGGTAGAGTACACAGACCTCAGCCAAGACTCTGGTAGGCATTGTACAGGCTCACAGGTAGATCCACTCCCTGCCACACCCTGCTCACATTTTTTACCTCTGCAGATTGCTTTTCGGAGCATACCAATTTCAATCCATTGCTGTATTTTATTTTTAAATTAAAATCACACATTATAGCTCTCCTATGGGAGTTTTAATACACCTCAGAGAGTAGACATTTGCTAGAATGGCTTTCATTTTGTTAATGCAGAATAGCCAGCTGCCCTTCCCTCTTTGCCTGCAGTGACAGGGAAGTTGTAGCAATAGGATGAACAGCATCTCTCTGCATTATGTATGTGCACACAGGGGCAGTAGCAGCCCTTAAGCAGTGCCTACTGCCTAGCAAGCAGTTACTGACTTTTAAAACACTGATGACAGAGAGACAGACCAAAAGGCTAATTGCTTGGTGGCCAGTGCAATTTTGCACTTGAGTGTTATGCAAACGTCCCCAAACAAGTAATACTCTCTCAACAAGAGTGTAATAGGAATAGTTTCAGCTGTTGCAGCAAAGAATAGAATAGTTATAGCACTGGTGCATCAACTCTTGCATTTTAACTCTGGTATAATTGTGATGTTAACTAACAAGCACCTTTTAAGTGATATCACAGATCTTATCATGAGGAAAAAGATACATAGCCATGTAACTTTATTATGATGAGATAAAACAGATTTTTTCCTCCAACAAAGAAGAAATATAAATATAGAGGGCTGCCCTGATGAATTTTTCTATTTGAGGGCTCACTGTGTTCTACAAGAAAAAATCGCTGTAAACTGCCAGTCCTCAAATTTTGCACATAATTTGTTTTAATTGTCTGAAATATGTAAAAGCAAATATAGAATGAGCTTTAAGCTACAATTTACAATAAAGTCGACTTCTTCTAACAAGGCACAGGGTTCCTGAAACTGGTTCCAGTGTGAAGGACCTTTCTCTCAATTCCTTTTAAATTTTATTTGTGCTAAATTGGAAAGAAGAAAAGCAAGATGCAATTTGTTTCACAGCATAAACTTTATGTATGCTGGAATTTAATGGTTTGAAGACAGAACTGAGTGTCACTTCAGGAATACAATCTGATATTCTCTGTCTGCTGAGCCAATGACAGAAACAGCAGACCTATTTGAAACAAATCAGTTCTGTAAAAAAATAAAAACACAGTTCTTTTGTGATGTGTTAATAAAAATCTTCCCTGACTTTCCTCTGTGATATATATGTTCACATCTAGTTTTTTAGCTGGTTATCAGAAACAACCATCATTACATAGTAGAGAAGTTAAAGCAGGGCCTCACATACATGATAAATAAAACATAATGGGTAGTGAGCAACAACATTCCACAGTAACCATGTTAGTACACAAAAACCTTTGTGTTCCCTTTTCATCACTCCTTTGGAAAAGCTCAGATCATAAATTCTGATTTAATAATAGAATCATTTAAAATGGAAAACAACTTTTTCCCTTTTTTTTAATATGGTGGATTCCAGTCATTAATTCAACACTGTCAAATACAGGACTAAACCATGGCCCTAGATGCAACATCCACACATCCTTTAAATACCCCCAGGAATGGTGACTCAATCTTTTTCTAATACCCAACCTAGCCCCGTCACACACAGACNTCGAGGTGAGGCTGCCCCAGTGCAGAGCAGAGCAGGACAATTCCCTCCCTTGCCTGGCTGGTGATGCTGGGCCTGATGCCCCCCAGGACAGGGCTGGGCCTCCTGGCTGCCAGGGCACTGCTGGCTCATTTCCTTTTACCAAAATCCATCCCAGGTGCAAAATCTGGTACTTTGTTAAACTTCATCTGGTTGGTGATTGCCCTGATTTGTCAAGGTCTCTCTGCAAGGTCTTCCTGCCTTCAAGGGAGTCAACAGCTCCTCCCAGTTTTGTATCATCTGTGAACTTGCTCAATATCTCTTCCTGTGTCCAAGTCATCTATGAAGATATTGAAGAGCACAGGGACAAGGATGGAGCCCCGTGGAACCCCACTAGTGACAGGTCACCAGTTTGATGTCACTCCATTCACTATAACCCTTTGTGCCCAACTCATGGGCCAGCTGCTCACTCATTACATGATGTGTTTATCCAGCTTTGTGCTGGACATTTTTTCCAGAAGGATCCTGTGAGAGACACTACTGAAAGTTTTACTGAAATCCAAAAAGATTGCATCAACTGGCTTCCCTTGGTCGACCCAGGGTTAGCCACAATTTCTTCTCTTCTGTCCAAATTCCAGTGCAACATGGAAAATAGGAAGTTTGAGCTGAAAATCAGACTTCACAGAATAATTCTTGACATCTCTACAATGCAAAAGTTTTTTTTGTAAATGGTTCCACATTAAGAAGATAGATGTACCATGACTAAGTAATGTTTCAGTAATAGGAGTAGAGTAAGCCTTAAGTAGATTTAATGGAATTAAATTAATCAATGAAAAATTGGGATTATTTGCAAAAGAAAACTTCTGGGAGAGTCATTTATAACTGTCACTCCATAGCACTAACTTCATTTTCTTTTCTCTTCAAATTACATGTAATAGACACATTTCTTGAGGAAAAAACTAAAGAGGTTAAAAAGAGGCAAATCTATCCCACTAAACTATGTTGGAAAATATGTTGGACTGCTGGAAACTTGTCTGGACATACTATATTGTCTCATCATACTGTATATAAAGGAAGGAAAGATGCCTGAAATTCTACTGAAATTATCAATAAACTTGATTGCTTTACTGTGATATATGTACTGTTAAGGTTTAAACAAACACTGCCAATGAACACTGAGCTTTACGAGCAAAACCTAATAATACTATCTTTGTGTTGATACAATAATTACTATTCTTCTCACAAAAGAATTTGACAAGCCTTCAATTAAATTGAGTAAAAGAAGAGAAAATGCTTAAAATAAGAAAAGGCTTAAATATATGAAAATGAAAGGATACCTCAGAAAAAGTATTAATTCAAACTATTCAGCTTACATGGCATAATTATGTATTTCAATGTGGTATCTCATTTATATGCTGCTCTATGCACTCCTGATGTCAAAACAGAGAAAAACAAGCTCTCAAATATTCATACAACTGCCTTCCAGTAGGGCAAATGCAATTACACATGTATTTGCAACCTCTGGCTATAAGGAATAGCAGTAGTGATTTGATTTTGAATTCCCCCCAACCTTGCCTAAGAATAAAGGTCTCCTTTTACAGTGATGTAAATGTTGGCTAAAATTCAACCAAAAGGAAACCTCAGATTGTTATTCTGAGAAAGAAGTGGAGGTTCTGGCTGCTAGAAACAGGAGACAATATATTAAAACAAAATCTCACTATGAAAGAGGAAATTGAAGTAAATTGAAAGTCTAATGTCCTTGGGTAAAATGCAATGTGCTTCATAACTGCAAGTGAAATGTCCTACTCTGATAAATCTCAGACCCAGCTTATGTCTTTGCAGTAGTTGGAGAGAGCATTAAAACAGGAAGGTCCTGGGAGAATTTTGAAAGTATTATTTTTCTTTTATTAGTTTTGAAGTAATAAATTTTTATTTATTTAGTTACCCAAAAATGAAGCAATGATTCAGTTTAGGGGTTTGTTTTGTTTTTTTTTTTTTTTATGGACAGAGAAATATTCTTGATCTACCACAAAGAACATGTAATACTATTGTGGGTATATTGCAAGCCCGTTGTTTCTCTAGGGCACTAAAGGAAGCATAAGATTTAACTAAAGAGTATAGGGCTGAATCTTGTGGTGAAATGTCTAGGCTGATTTTTTACCAAGATGTGGTGTTGGTATGCAAAAATATAGAGACATTGATGGTCCACAGATATGGACTAAAGGCAAGAAGTTTAAGGAGCCGACCTCCAGGACAAATTACCTGTCACTTTAATGAAAGAGCACTGCTTCTCTGTGGGTCAGCTGAGGAACCACAGGACATTCTGTGGCTGATATAAGAGAACAAGAGAACAGAACCTCAGGTCCAAATTGCTGAGGAGCCGTGCCATGCGTTATATCTGTAACAAAAATCCCAGGGATGTTTTAGAGAGACACAGTTTTCTACAAATCGCTCATTAGGACAGGGCTTTTGTCCTCCCTGTTCCAGAACGTCAAGCAGAGGAATTAATTAGCAGAAAGCCTTTAAGTTAGACGACTGTTTCTCCAAGAGCAACAGAGGGAAAAGTTAGGTCCCTAATGTATAACAGTGTCTTTGTTATGCAGGCTTCAGATGCAGACTTTAACTCTTATGAACTGTGAGGGTTTATGCTAATTAATTTGAAGAAAATGTCAAGTTCATGTTAATAACTAAATTGAACTGGTGCCTCTGCATAAAGGTCACTGGAAAGGATTATGATTATACACAGTTTTAATGTAGGAACTACCAGCTTCATCACTGCTTTGCAGCTCTTCACCAGTGTTTCTTCAAGAGCTGAATTTTACAGAGCTGCAAGAGTCTGACAAGAGCTTTGTAAATTGAAAAAATTCTGTATCAGAATAACTGAGGAACATCTCTTCTGGGAAATCATATCAAAAGATTGTTTTATATAGTCAGTCACCACCACAATATTTATTCTACTACACTCATAAAAGCCCTTGTCTTTAAAACATGCAATATGCCATGTCTTCTGCACCTATTCTCACAGGCCAGCATATTCAGGAATCTTCAGCATTCTGATTTGTCTAAATTTTAACTAGATAGATATAAGTTTTCTTGCTTTGGGAAACTGGGGGGAAAGGAAGGGGAATGCCTACTGTTGTCTGAAAAAGCAATTTCCTTTGCCAGTAATCTTTTGAAACTCTATTCCTATTATTTGTGAGGCTTGTGTTTGAATAAGGTCTTTATCTTTCCCCTTGCAGCTTTTATATAGATGGAATTATTTATTTTCCTATTAAATTGCCTATTTCTACCAACAGTATCTATAATTCAGCTTGATTTCCTTTGCGTGGTTAGTTTTGTTAAAACCCAGGAAAACAGATGCTCCTTCAAGTGTAGAAAAGAAGAATAAAATATTTTGAAAAAAGTGGAATGTTTGCCAAGCTTCAATAATAAGTAAAAGGACCCCAGAGAGACCTGGCAGAAAAGCATCCCCACAGTCAGTCCACAGGCTTCTCCTGGCTTGGGTTGAACAGAATGTCAAGGACATGCAATGTCAGCTTTATGGACAGAGAGACTGCCAGCCTTCATAGAGGAATCAGGACCAGGATAACCAGGTGTGCCTGCTCGTTGTCCCTCTCTCTGTGCCTGCCTTCAGAGGCACTGCACCACGGGTGGGGTTTTTTCCCATCCGTGCCTTCTACCTTTCTTCTACCCAACACCTCACTGAGGGCATCAAACAAGCACATTCAATGGCAAGAAATCCAGCAACCAGAGGTTTGTGCCAGGCACTTTTCTGGGACAGCTGTTCCTGATGATGCCTGCTTTGCCTTCATGATGCCCTTAAAACCACTTGGCTCTTTCTTTTCTGTAGGTTATAAGAAAGAGACTCTTATAATATCTCCCTAGCCTTCACCTCCATGCCCTAGAAAAATAGAGGATAGGAAGACAAAGAGCCTTATTGCTTATTCTCTTTTAAGGGAATATAAAAATTCTGTGTAGAGGAGTGAACTGTGAACAAAGAGCAGGAAAAATTAAGCTGGGCGAACTCAATTGTTTGATGCTAATTTTAATACAGCCATAGAGGGGAGAGCATAGGGAAAGGTAGAGGGGAAAATAATGGAAGAGACAAAGAACAAGGAGAAAGGGACCATATATAAGTCAGAGATTTGAAACAAAACAAAACAAAAAAAAACAAAATAAAGCATGCATTAAAAAATAGAGCAATTAATAGAAGCAAAAAGGAAATGTACACACCAAAAAAAATCCACACACATTGAAAATATGGAATAAAATATCTCCTTTGAATATACTAAGGAAAGAAAGAAAAGCTGAGCAGGGCAGGAAAGCCACTTTACTACAAGGTATATATCTTAAAAACAAGTGTTGAAATGTTCTGCATCTGTCGTGCCACATGGGTGGTGGGTTAAGCACTCCATGCTCTTCTGATATATTTGACTGCTCTTTGGTTCACTCACTGTGTAATTTTACTTAGAAGATACTACACTGTTAAATATTTGAAGAGAAAAGCCAACCCTTCTCTGAAAGCAAGTCAGACATTGCATGCAAACCTATCTGATGTTTGGCTGTTCTCTCCAAAATCTAACTTACCAACAATTTGTTGCCTTTTCCCTATTAAACTTTGATAGATATATTTACAACTACCTACTGATGGAGGTCAGCTGTAATGTTAGAAACAAGGGTGCAAGACAGAGTTCCCACTCATAAGCAGACGTTTTGGAGAAAACTTAAAACCAGAGCTGAAAATAGCTATAAGAAATAGTTGAACTGCAACTAAATCCCAAATACAGAGGAAAATAGTCCCCTTATTCCTCTACAAAAGTTCATTGTTTTGAAGACAATAAGTTTGGAAGGAGTAAGGGTTTAGGCTCAGTGATAAAACTGAAAATCTTCAAATGCAGTGAATCTAAGTAATGAGCATGAGGGTAAGGCCCAAGATACCATTACTCTATATTTCTCCTCCTGAGTGACAGAAAGACTGATTCACTGGCTTAAAGCTGTCAAGAACAAAGTGATAGATCTAGGTTTATGTCCAATACCTCCTTAATAGACCACGTGGCGTGCTAAAGCTACATTTGTTGTCATTGAGGAATTTCCTGCCTTTGTGGGAAGCTATTGCCCTGAGAGGAAGACCTACTCCAAGCAATGGCAGATGAAAAATGAGGTAAAAGCCAGGGGAATATTAGTCTCTGAATTTGAAACCACAGTGGAATGTGAAGAAAAGTTCAGGCAGGTCTCCTTACAATGCTTCACGCGTGGAGAGGAAAGAGTAATTACTGTAACTGTGCTGTTAACATGGACCACAAGCCAGTAGCTTAAGCACTGTCTAATTGTGTATGAGCTCCTTCATCCCAAAAGAGACGGGGTCAAAGTGTGTGTTGGGCTGTTCTCTGAATTCCATGCCTAAACTAGATTCTTCTCATCTCCTAACAAAGTCTCTTGCCTGGGCTAGCCCAGTACTACATCACTCTTGACACCAGGACGAGATCCAAGAGGCGTAGCACGTATGTAGGACGGAGTCTGCACTCCTGGAGACTTCCTGTTGCTTACACATTTTGTGACACTAAAATTTCCTGAGCACCAGAAAGTCCTGCTGTCAAGCATTCCCAGAAGTATCTCAGTATGGGGACAGCTGAGATTGCTTAGGCCCAGAGCACAGACAGCACTTACTTTTGCTGCTTCAATTTAGCAGGTAGTTCCAGGGGATGCCTTCAGACCTGGGATCCCTACAAAATCCAAGACCTTCAAATATGCTTTTTTTCTATTTCCCAGCTGAGTGCTCTAACCCCTAGTTACATTTTCTTTTCATTTGCTCATGCCTGGAAGGAAAGGCTGCAGGCAGCAATAATTAGGAGAGGGATCTGGACTGTAGGGAATGCTATCTGATGTTCTTACCTGAGGAATCAAATTTAAGATATATACACAGGATTTGCATTTTCTGCCAGGTAGTATGTTTATTATGCATTCTTGCAACATCTAAAAATACAGCAAGGCAGTGCCCAGCTTCTGACTGTGTGTGTTCTATTTTCTCTTCTGACTGCATGCCCCTTACACTGTTCAATACATTAAGCTGTTCCTCTGGGCCAGTAATGACATGGGAAAATGTGAAACTATGAAGATCATGCATTAAGCCCCTAATTGCTGAGAAAGTAAGAAAGGCAAAGAATTGATGGGCATAGTAGAGGAAGGCTGAAATCTAATTAGTCTCTCTTCCAAGACAGCAACATATTTCTTTACAACCGGATCACGTCCTAGGAGTTGTGTTCAACAGTTGTGCTAATCTGCTCTCTGGAGAGGATCCCAATGATAGTTCCTCTACAGCAGCTCAGTACCTCACACAAGCAACCACTAATCCTCCTCCAGTGTTTGATGCTCAGCAGAGGACTCAATATCAGAAGAAATCACTGTTAACCAATTTTGCTTATGACCTGCCATAATGGTATATGACACAGGTCTTGAAGTCCAAATATGTATTACTCCACAAACAAAAAACAAAAAACAACAACAACAAACAAACAAAAAAACCAACAACAACTAAAAAACCTGTCTTCTTTACTCTCATAAACAGCAATGACTCTTTTAATAAAAGCAAAAATTTCTTGCTTTTTAATGATTATTTTTAAATTCTGAAAAAAACATCTATTAAGTTCATTTTGGGGAGGGGGATTCATTTTTGGTTCTGTTCTTAGCCATTGGAAACTTCAGGGTAAGAAAAGTAATATTATCTGGGAATTTTTGTCTCTCTTCAAACTTACATCATTACCATCAGTTTTATCATTCTGTGTTTTACTTTCTAGAGAAGGACAAATGTTATCAGACTTCCAAACCAATTTGGAGACTCAGCAGCTCTGCTTACCAGGACGGGGCATTTGTTTGTCAGGAGCTGGGCTCACACAAATGCATTTGTTTAACGGGCAGAAGTGAAACTCTTAGGAAACACCTGTACTGTTACTCACTTTCTGCCCATGGGCTTCACACCTTGAGACTAGAGAGTCCTGCAAACAGTGAATTCAGATAGATGAAGGTTCACAGGAAAAAAAAATGTTTATTCCTTGTGTTATTCAAAAGAGTGACTGAAATACCAGCATGTTTTCACAAGTTTTTCCATAATAGGCTTTAACTCCATGCTTTCTTTTAAAGAATATCATGTACATAATAGTCCCTCTGAGGTTTCACCAGACTTCCAATAAAATTCAGGTGTGTGTATTACTGTGAAAGAAAGAAGACTGAATATACACAGGTGTGTAAATTTTCAGGTATCACCTTGAATTTGAGATAATTCTATATATTTTGTAAAAAGTAAAACAGGATTGGAGATTATGGAAGACCACATTTTTCACAACCTGAACTTCATCAGGAGTGACTGTCTACCCATTCTACCATGACAAAGTCAGAAACGTCGGTTAAAGAGCCTGAAGACACAGCGGTTCATGAAAGCCAGGCTGTGCTTGCTCACTTCACTGACCCCACCAGAATCATTCAAGTGGCCCTGGGTGTTACTCTGCTCAGACTTTACATGACCCCAAAGACCTTCATTTCAATAAGGAGGCAGTTATGTCTTATATTAATTTAGACAACTTTATTGTTGCATCAATGTTCAAAACTGGGTTGTAATATGGCATTCATCAGAGAAAACAGTTTCATGTGGAGTCATGCATAGAGGGTCATAACCAAATAACTCAGGATACTTTTATCCACTGCTGATGCAAATGGTTATTAATTAGCAAGGCCAAAAAAAATATATTATATCTGATTAAGCAAAAAGATATTTTCACCTCAAGAAAGAGGAAAAGTGTTTATTCTACTTTTAAAGAAATCAGATGATCACCAGGTAAAGAAGAAGTAAAATTGGCCCCTGGAAAAAAAGATGATATCTGTCCAGAACTGATCAAGGACTTCAAGGGGAACATTAGCTAACAAGCTCAGCTAGTACAGAGTCCTCACTTATGAATGTAATTTGAAATAAGAGGCAAGTGCAAGAAAAAAGGAACTTCTGACAGCCATCTCAGGAGAGCCTACAACAGGTCAGCTGAATAAGGAAGCAAGAGAGAGGCACCTTTCTAATTAAGTCTTTCTATAAGTTGATCAAGGTAGGTTTTTCTTCTTTTTCTTTATCCATGGAATTTTTAAACATAGATGACTCTTATGTATTTTGAGTGGTGTCAAATGTGAAAAAAAAAATTGAACTTGACTGGAGCAAGGAATGATTTTGAGGTAGGCAGATAATGGCAAGGCCCTTTACAACTAGAAATATTGCTGGTGATGCAAATCTATAAAGTTTGTTTCCAGTACTCCCTATCAAGTGTCCCACCTTCCCATAAATCTGTCCTTTATGGTGCTCAGTGTAGCAGAGGAGCATCCATGAAAGCTGGCTAAGCTGAATGGAGAGCTAAATGGTTGGAGAGGGAGAACTATTTCCCATTCCCTGAAATGGCTCAATACACATAGGAGGCAGCATACTTGAACCCCAGGGACAATAATCTGTACAAAGACTTTAACAAGGCCAAGGCAAAGTCACAAGAGTGGCATAAAATGATCCAAGCTGTTGCCACTATTTCTGGTACAATCTGAGCCCTGGCACTGTCCAAGATGAACTTGAGGCCAGAATGGTGCCTGACATATTTAGGGGTATCAGTGTAGGTGGATCCAGCAGGTCAAAAGCCCACTGCATGTCAGATGGGTGAGCCTTTCATTCTAGAGATGAGCTGTTCTGTTGCTTTGAGAATTTAGAAACAGAAAATTCTGAAAAGAAAGAAAATGAGCTATGTCCTAAAATGCAAGATATATCAATCATTTTCTATTCTTCTTCCAGCTTTAACTGTTGTATTCCTGAGAACACACTCTGACCACATAAATCTAGTAGACTATTTTAAAACAACTTACAGCATCACAATTTTAACAAGTAGCTCAGAGTCATTTTGGGGTTTCCCTCAGTAGGATTATAACATTTTTTAAAATACTACTTAAGATTAAATTGTTTTCATGCACCCCAGACCTGAATTACTATGGACAACTACCAATCATCTGTCTATATTGTTTTCAAACTACAGTCCACATGGGACCCATTATCTCTGCACACTGGAAAAAGCAAAGCCTCCCTTGAACTTTCACAACATAGAGTTTTGCTCCAGATAAACCAGAACAGTTTGCCCTTTTTTGTGATCTTGTTAAGTATGTTTTCTGTGGTGTCACCATACAGGTGCCAAATTAGTAGCATCAGGTGACCTGCTGAGATAATATGTATTTGGATCTACACAATGGTTCTTTTGATGAAACCAAATTTCACAGTTGGGATTAGCTCTCTCTATTTAAGAAAAATGTGCTATTTTGGGTTGATCACTGTAATTTAAATCTATGGGTAATGGAGGATGACGTTATTAAGGATTATCACATCTCTTTATTAGCCACAACAGCACAAATACTTTTCCCCTTTTGTTAAAATAGTGTTTTACTGACTCCAAAGATAGGTTTGTTTTAAATTTTCTGCTATTGTCAACAACCGTATTTTGTATTGGATGCACGTGGACAATGTTCACAATTGTTTCAAAGCAGTGGTACAGAAGCCTCTCTATCAGTTGCTGTCAAAAAAATCTGTATTTACCACTTTCTTGTAACACTCTCATCATCACATGTCATCTCTAAGTAGTCAAAATGGGCATCAGCTGAAGCCCACAGAGAGTTAAGGTAAAATCATGCTGAAGCTTCTGCAACTTTCAGGAAACTTCTTGCTCTCCCTATTATAATATCACTTCCCCTTTTAAAATCTCTGATGTCAGCTCTTAGTTCAGCAGATAACCATTGAACTGCAAATTTCTCCAAGAAAGGTGAACACTAATTTTGACTTTGTGAGGAGCAGCTCTCTGGTTAGTTTAAAAAATGCTGTGCAAGTAGCAGAGGATCTTCATCTACTGTCTCAAAAATCTATCAGGCATTTTCTTGTGTGATTGAAATGAAACTTCCCCAGCTGCTCCTAATATTGCCTGAACCAAGGACAATGCTGAGGAGAAAACAGAGCTGAAAATGATAGGAAGCCAGGATGGAGGGTCAACTGACACAGAAGTGCCGCTACGCCAGCTCATTTTTCATAATGTGTAAAAAAGACTGGCTTTACTAGGAGTCAGTAGTGGCTTTCATTTATTTCCTTCATTTGTACATTGGAGTAGTGTAGTGGGTTGATGCTGGCTGGATGCCAGGCACCCACCAAAATTTCTCTATCACTCGCTTCTACAGCTGGACAGGGGAGAAAAATATAATGAAGGGTTCATGGGTTGAGATAAGGACCAGGAGAGATCACTCACCAAATACCATCACTGGCAAACCAGAGTAGAAATAGAGATATTAATTGAATTTATTACTAAGAAAATCAAAGCAAGATAATGAGAAGGAAAATAAAACCTTCAAAACAACTTCCCCTCACCCCTCCCTCCTTCTCAGCTCTACTTCCTCCCACAGTGGTGCAGGGAAATAGGGAATGGGGGTTATGGTCAGTTCATCACAGGCTGTTTCTCTCACTGCTCAGGGAGAGGAGTCTTTCCTCTGCTCCACCGCAGGGTTCCTCCCATGGGAGACAGTTCTCCATGAACCTCTCCAGCATGAGTCCATCTCATGAGCAACAGTCCTCCCCAAATGTGGGTCACTCTTCCACGGGCTGCAGTCCTACAAGGGCAGGCTGCTCCCGTGGGTGCTCCCCTTTCCATGGGTCTCCCATGGGGTCACAGCCCCCTCTCAGGCATCCACCTGCTCCAGTGTGGGAGCTCCATCCATGGCCTGGGGGTGCATCTCTGCATCCCCATGGCCCTCCATGGGCTGCAGGGGCACAGCTGCCTCACCATGGGCTGCACCAGGGGCTGCAGGGGAACCCCAGCTCCAGCACCTGGAACCCCTCCTGCCCCTCCTGCTCCACTGAGCTTGGGGTCTGCAGAGTTGCTTCTCTCACATGTTCTCACTCCTCTTTTCCCTGGCCTCAATTACAACAGCACAATAATTTTTTTTCCTTTCTTCTTAAATCTGTTACCACAGAGGCATTGCCACCATTTCTAATTGGCCCAGCCTTGACCAGTGACAGGTCCATCTTTGGAACTACCAAGGACTGGCTCTGCTGGACACAGAGCAAGCTTCCAGCAGCTCCTCAATAAAGCCACCCCTGTAGACACCTGCTGCCAAAGCTTGGCCATGCAAACCCAATACAAGGTAGAGAAAGAGTTTTCAAAAGGGGCTGTACTCCAACAGCATATGTGCACAAATGTGGGATGGCTTAGGATCTCCTCTTTGTCTGACAAGAAGAGATACCATTGCCTAATGTAAATAATCTGTGTACTGCTGACAAAGCATTAAGACTGGCATTGCCTCATAGGACACTGCAAAAGCAATATTATGTGGTTAAAAATAATCTCAGACAACCAAAACTTCACATGACACAGGAAGCAGTTTTATAAGTACATTTTTAGGATAGAAGATTACAGAGTCCCATTTATGGTATTATACTCAAGAGCTAACTGAAACCATAGATTTATGAAACAGTGGTGCTGGTATCCACACCAGCTTAAGAAAGGGATTTCTTTCTGTCCCTGGTCTAATTCTTGCCTTTTTCCCCAGATTATTTCTTGGGGTTTAGGCAGTTAATTTTTTTAATTGATTTGGCCCAATCTTAAGAGCAATAATGCTTGTTAGGGATATCATGCTGCTATGGAGGAACAGGTGCCAGCAGACTGATTGGGAGAAGACATGAGCAGAAGTTCTTAAACTGACATTGCTTCCAAAGCTACCTTAACAGGAAAATACATCTGAATTTGGGAAATTAAGAAGATTTCACTTCAAATAAATTTCCATGTTTTTGTCAGCAAGCCTGAGGACAGGACTTGTCAATGACTGCATTTCAGCTGTGGGGAGCTGTTTAAAATGCCCTGACAGATAGACAGTGTGCTGTCTGCAAGTCACCTAGAAGCAAAACTGTAATCATCTAGTTTTAAATATAGTAACACTTGTGTGCCCTTGCCTATTCCTTTAAGTTCTGATAAGAATGATTTCAGGAAACCCAGCAGAAAGACCTGAGGCTACAGGACATCCTGAGAAGAGCGGAAATGTTTACTCATGTCCCCAGGATCCCATCGTGGGCCAGCCTTCCCCCAAACCGTGCAAGTTCCCTTGCAAGTCTGCTCCTCCTGCGCTGGTTCCCTGGATGGCATGAGCCAGAAGAGGCTCCTTCACACTCATCAGGCAATGGGGCATGCCAAAGCTGTCCTCAAAATCCTAACAGATGGTTTCCATGCAAGTAAAGATTAATGATATGGGAATGTCAGTGTACTGATCTGCATGTCCTGTCCTGCTGCACAAAATGCATCTAATAAAGATTTCTCTCCTTACCCTCACATGATGTGCATCCTAAGTCTGTAGGGCATATATCTTTTTATTTGTTTTCAGTTCTGACATTATTCTGTGGCAAAGTATGAATTAACATCAAATATTTAATAACTCAGTCTTTTACGGTTGGCCAATTCAGCAATGAAAAGGATGGTAGAAAAACAGGGTTTGTAGGCTAGCAACAATTTCTCTGCATAATAAATGTTTATATGGAAATAGGCACATGGTGACTGGCTTATCTTCTGCTCAAGGCAACAGTCTTTTCCAAAGATACAGGCACTTAACATACAGGCACTCCATTCCCTTTGCTTTATTGAGACTTCCACTGCAGTGTGAACCACGCCCCAAATGGCTTTCCCCAACCTTATGAGGAATAAGAGGAAGGAACAAACAGAAAAGCAGTGACAGAGCTCCTGCTGAAAGCAGAGATGCAGCTGGCAAAGGAACTGGCTGTACTTAGTACTTACTGTAAGGAAGACTGGGCAGTGCCCAGGAAAAAAGAAAAGGCGCAATATGCAATGGAGAGAAAAAATAAGGTTCTAGCATTCTTACTTTCTAAATATTTGAAATGTAATGAGACACAAGACAAAGCAAAGGATTAAATCCAAGTAAAAAGACACAGAATTACCTTAGATATTTTTATCAAATGTGAATACTGTGTGTGTAACTCTGTAAATGCCTAAAGCCTCAAGTGTGGGGGGGTTTTTTTACATATTCTCCATATTTCTGCTTTTTGGACTTTCTGCTCTCTGAGTGTTTACTCCACACCTACAACATGGCTACAGACACAAAGTGGCTTTCTGTCTCAGTCCTGGAGGGTACTGGGTCAAGCCCTCACAACACACATGGGACCACTTCTTTAGGAAATCTGGGAGCTCCAAGAGTTGCCCGGACTTACCCAGTAAATGAGAGGCCTGAGTTAAATGATCTCTGGTCAGCCTGATGACACTCAAGTTTCAAAGTGGTTGCATTGCTGCAAAGAGCAGAGAAGGGAGGCTGCGTGAATAGGCAGAGGAAGTATAAATACACACACCATAATGCAATCCCAGAGTAAGGCTCCTGGCTGCAAAAAATGATAGGGGACACAAGATGAGTTTATCATTTTAAATGGGATTTATCATGTTATTCTAAAAGCTAACTTGTCTGTCTTCCATATAAAACCTAGCTTGTGTGCTGTCAGACCAGACTGTGGGTATGTGACAGCTTTTTTGTGTATTCAACCCTCTTCATACTTGTTTGATTTTATTCTTTTCTGTCATATTCCCTTCATTCAGTGAGGTTTTTTTACAAGCTCAGGAATTCTAAACCTATTTAATCTTCTCTCACAGGGGAATGAGAGACATCTGTCCTTCGTGAACCTGTACTTCTATGAAGATTTTCTGATTCTAAAGCTTTCTTCTAAAGAATGATGATAGATACATGCAATAATCAAGCAGTAGAAGGAGTTATGGATTTGTACTTTGGCTGCTACTGTAATTATTCTTTTTTTCTTGTTCTCCAATCTGATTCTATAATTGCATTTGTCTTTTGACTGACATTGAACAACAAGTTCATCTATATAGTTTTCACAATGCTGTCTGTAGTGGTGACTTGCTGAGTAATAATAATTTCCTTTGAGCTTTCTGCTGTGTGTTGGTACAGCAGGGATTATTTCTGCTATTGTCACTAATTTGTCTTCATCAACGCTGAACAGCAGCAGATCTCAGCTGACTCCAGCAGCCTGTACTGAGAGAAGTTCCTGCAGCACTCTTTGGTGACTCCTGTTTACTATAGGTGTTCTCTAAGATCAGAAAACCTCCCTGTCCAGTCCCTTTCCAGACCACTGATGAATGCTGACCAGCAAAGTCATCCTACCTCCATTGTAAAATGTCTTACAGTCTTATCTAGTTGTCTCTATTTTTTCATCAATAGTAATCCACACATGGAACTTTCTACTTATACTATGGCAGCTTATTTTCTGTGTTTTGTAGCAAACCTGTTCAAACTCTTTTGGAAATGCCATGCATGATGCATCAAACATTTCACTGTTATCAATGAGTTCACTAACTTTTAAAGAGCATTACAGACATGTGAGGCATGACTGCTGCCAGAAAATACTTTTTCCCCATTGTATCATTTTCACTAACACGGCTTAATCCTGTTCTTTATCATACTTTGCATGAGTTTGCTCAACATAGTAGTCAAACTTACTTTTGCTGATATAACAACAAACAAACTTTGTTGTTATATCAGCAAAATTTGGGTGTCAGTTTGATAACTGACATTACTCATGTACCTTGGATGACTTAGACTATTAGCAGGTCGTGGTTACTTGTCAGTTGAATACACAGGATTCCTCAGAACTCTTGGGCAAATGCCGTTGGATGCCATATGTTAGTTCATATAATTTTCATAGGCCACTTACAGCTTGACTCTTTATATAACAACATGAGAATTCTCAATGATAGTTAGGAGTGTTATCAACTCTGAACAAGGAATAAACACAAGATTTTATTTGATGGAGTTGCGGCTGCTGCTAAAGCTGCTCTGCAGAGTGACCATCAGGAATATTAAAAGACTATCAAGAAATAAGGTTGTATTTCATAGCAGCATAATAATGAGTGATACAGGTAAGGTACATGCCTTGAACACCAAAGGAGAGAAAATCCTGTGCTTCTCTAAAATACATGGCTACTCCCAGCTCTTACAGTTGTAAGAGATTTACTTCTAAGGAGTTATTTTTAGCATCTAATAAAATGGGCTTAGATTAAGAAACCTGATATCCTGTTTGGTTATTTAGTAATAAATCAAGTTTCACACATCTTCCTCTTATTAGCCTTTCATATGACACATCTGTCAGACTCTTCAGGTTGTTCAAATCAACAGGGATTCTACCTAATTAAAAAATACCATGCACACACATCCTGGATTGCCATGGTTCTGGTGGTCTTCAGTGTTTCAACATGAATTCAGCCTAGAGCTTTATCCAAATAACCATAAAGAGTTGACATTGTCCTGCAGCTTTCACTGAAAGATACGTCTAAGTAACCCTCCACATTTGGTTTTGCCTGAGCAGGAAATCCACCAGAATCACAAAAGTATTATCACAAATAAAAGATATAAGGCTAAAGCTCAGCAGAGGAGGTCTGTGAAAGAGGGCCATGGGTACAAATGCCTCAGCTTCTTCTGGGCCTTTGCGAAAACATCCAGTAAATATTTATGTCCTTAATTGATGCTGTCTTAATATTAAAAAGGTTATCCATTTTTAAAGGTTCAGTAAAACATCACTGGATATATATTATATCCAGTGATAGATAGTATGAATATATTTTTAAATCATTGTGTATCTTATATTTCTGTGAAAACCAGGAATTTTTACCTCTGAAAAACAAAAGGACTTCAAATCTTTATCATGATAAAGGGACTATTAGCATTTTTACAGTAGAAATTAATTTTAAAATGAATTGTTTGGTGAAAGCCGATAGGAGCAAAAAAAAAGTCTGAAAGAGCTATAGATGTGGAGGCAGGTTATTAGGCTGACTCATGGAAGCAGTCTGCTCTGACAGCCATGCAATATCCGCTGTGTTTAATTTTTCTCTGCTCACATTGGTGACTCTTTCCTGACTAAATGTTTTTGCTTAGTGTAAAATCGTTTTTACAAATTCTCAGTGTCCTAAATGAGGGGTAGTGGGATTTCCAAAAAGCCCTCAGTGTTGGCCAAACCCTACTGTGGGAAATTTGAGTATGCTTGGTGCTTCAAGAAGAATCTTGAGACTAAAAAGTACATAAGAGCTTACCAGAAAGGGGATATTGGTCATACACTTTTAGGGAGTAACCCTGGGTATAGTGCAAATGGCTGGAACTTCCTTCTGGAATTTTAGTCTAGCAGTTGCATTTAATTTCCCTATTATGTTTTGAATTGTTACATATAATGCATAGTAATTTTACATGATTTATAGTAGAAGGACATTATGCAAATAATTCAAATATTGCTGGTCTCCAGTGTCTCACTGAAAGACAAGTGTTGTTCCAGGAGCTGCTCTAGGTCTGCAGCCTTGTTAGATGCCGGCCCACAGCCAGGCTGTATGACAGAATCATGAGACTCTCCAGCTAAAGAGGAGGAAAAGAAAAAATCTCCTGTAAATTACCTTTCTCACCTCTCAGTTCTTGTGAAATGGAGGCGGCAGTGGCTGTTGTTTCCATATCAGATGTTTCCAGCCAGGAGCAAAGGGCATCTCTCAGCAGTATCACTGTTCAAGGTCACAGGAGGAGCAGAGTCTGCACATAGATACTCCAGAGCTCAGCCTTCCTTCTGACTCCTGACTCTTTCCTATCTCCCAGCCACAAACTCGTAGAGGTTAAAGCAGGCCTATACTGTTGGCACTGTGGTTTGTCAGAAGTGAAGGAAGAGTGAGAGGGCACAAAGGTCTTTGCTCAACTTAGCAGAGCAAGAAAATGTGAGATGCAGCACAGGTTTTGAGGGGCTACATGACTTCAAAGAGATAGAAATGTAAATTATTCTGTCACCATGCAACAGTGAACAGAATGGTATTGGGTTGCAAGCTCAGCATGCCTTGTCTAATGGGTACAACAACCATTTAGTCTTTACAAATTTTTTTTTTTTTAAAGGAGAAAATAGAGTTGAAGCATTTAAAATGTAAACTATAAAATAATTTAACTGTATTTTAAACACTTTTTCCCTTCTGCCATAAGGACAGAAAGCTGTTGACAATCTCTTGTAGGCTGAAATTATCTTTAACCGCTCCATGTCCTGGAAGTCTTTAGTAATCTGGATGTGCTGTGGAAATTGCTGCTATTTCAAAATCAGGCCTGCTTCCAATAAGATAAAAAAAATATACAAAAAATTAGAAAGGAGAAGGGAGAGAAGGAAAGAAATAACAGCACAGCAAAATCTGTATCTCTGCCATTGTGTGGGTTAGCTCATTGCTGCAGAAAAGTCTGGCCACAGCATCATCTTATCAGCAGCCTGAGAACCTGACACATAACCTGACATGCCCAAGTCAAGCTAGGCCAGAGTTTTATTGGCATCTCTGATCCTAGGCTCATGGCTATGTTGAAGAAGTTGCAGCTTTGACTGGCTAAAAGATAGATAGGGAAAGAAGTAATCACATAGGAAAGCAGAAGGGAGAAAGTGGTAAATCCCAATCTCATATCCAGGACTTCATGAAGTAAAGGCAGGTGGTGATGGCCTCAGGTCATGTTTTTCTGGCTTGAGTTTGCCAAGATATGTCATACCAGATAAAGTAATATAATTTCAGGGCTTTTGAGTTTGTCCCAGGGTCATGAGAATTCTGAGGATCTGTAAGAGGGAAATTTGTTTTTTAAAGCCAGGAGATATTCTTAAAATTTCCCTTTTCCCCTTTACCTCCATTCAGCTTTTCAGAGGTTGCCCAGTTTGCTGTACCAAATAGGGGATACAGTTCACCAACCAGACTGCTCTTGCCAGACCTGACTACATGAGTTGTAAGATTCTAACAGGTTGTGCAGAGCTCTTGTGCTCTGGAGATGCAACCAGAATTACTCCATGCAAAAAAACAGTAATTCAATAGAACAGTCAAATACAGAGTGCTGTGATGTCAAGTGAACCAGATTTATTAGGCTAATGCAAGAAACTACCACTATTAGCACCTTTTCAGTTTATGTTGAGTGAATGACCTAAATTAAAGGTTTCAGAACTTTCTACCCATATTGTTAAAGTCCATGTGGCAACTCCTTCTGAGCAGCAGTGAAAGTAAATCTCTCTTCAGATCTGGTATAATCACCATATAATATTAAAGGGGTGTTCAAGATATAACCATCAGTGAAATATCTGTCTGTCAGGGATCTCAGACTGCCTTCCTGGGAGTCCAAGACTTGGCTGCATACATGGGTGAATTCTGCTGCCACAGGAAGCCTCTTGAGTTCAGGAAGATAAGGTGCTGCTCACGTATCCCTAGTCCTTACCTTAAGTCTTCTTTCATTTCTGCAACCAAATGAAAAAATCACCGAGTTTCATCCTGACATGGCACAAACACTGGGCTAATCAAGAAGTTTATACTCTGGAGGGACAGTAACACCCACACAACCCTACAAGCTCTCTGTGCTGTCCAGTTTAAACACACACAACCCTAAGTGTTAAGATACTGCTTTTAGACAAAAAGAGAGCAAAAAGGTGACCAAGCTGAGCTGCTTTACATTGTGTAACCTATGAAAATCTATCCACAAAAATCTGTTAGGATCTATAATTCAGAGTTCACCTCTCTACCTCAGAACAAACAAATAACTGCCATTTGCATGCATGACATCATTTTACAGAAGAAAGAAGGATAAGAGGAAAAGAGTCCTATTTACCTTTGTCATCCCCTCTGTCAATAATGAGTTTTGTCAATGCTGTGTTTGAAAAGGAACAGGGAGTAAGATACCAGTTACTCTGGGTGGGTCCACAAGACATTCTGTCCCTGGGGGAACCAGGGCAGGTAGACTGGCTGTTGGGTGTGAGAGGTGAAAGTGCTGCCAGAATGAATGCAGCCTCAGTCCCAGCTACATTTATGTCTATGTTGGAAGGGTGAATTCCCCTACTGCCTGAACTCCTATCTTTGCAAGTAGCTTTTAGCATGATAACTATGGAGTGCAGCAACCAAGATAAAGACCTGCGCCCTTCTACTGTAAATGATGCTTCTCAGCTCTTACCTCAAGAACACTCTCTGTAAAATGGGCTGCTTTGCATAAATGCAGTCACTACCATGAATTCATCGTCAAAGAAAGGAGCATGAATATGCCACAGCATTTCTACTTGCAGCCAGCTGAAGTGAGTTAGTAAGGTCAACAGGCAGCAGCAAATGAGGTTTTAATGAGTGATACATCTGCTTCTGAAAGGAAAATTTTGCCTGAGAGAAGTAAAGACAACATCACCACAGAGGGAAGAACACTACAGCTCTCAGCTCCTTTGAGTAAAATCTTTGCTGTACTAGAAATGAGCAGGCAGCACTGGTATGCAGACTGTTTGAGAGTGGAAAACAATTACAAAACTTCTCCTCCAAACTCATCTAAAAAACCATATAACATTCAGGGGGACCAACTGAAGTCAACCTGAGTCTAAGAGAGCTCAAATAATGCAAGACTTTGGAAAATAATCCTTTTCTCACTTGATTAGCTTGACAGTACAAAGTCTGAAATTAATTGCTTAGTTAAGACAAGAAACAAAGACCTGAAATAAGGGAACAGATTTAATGGAGAAGTAAATCTCTGGACTAGATTTGTGATGGATTAATTTCTTTGTTTAATATAGAAAAGTCTCTGTAGAGTCAAAATCTCAGCTTAGAAAACAGAGAAGCTTAGAGAAGAGTGTAACATATAAAATGGGGTCTTTTCCTATCCCTGAGCTTGAAAAAAATAGTAAAAAGATGATGATTTTTGTATTTCACTTATAAAAATTTTTTTTTAATTTATAAAAGAACCTCAGAAAATCTTTGGAGTAAGAATAGCAGAGGCAAGAGTTTCAACAAAGTCAAGCACAACCAAAAGCTTTTTTATGGTGCTTATCTTCATCAACCATGAAGACTGGATTAGCCAATGCAAAGCAGTTGCAGAGGCACTTGTGATTTCCTAAATATCATATTTCCTTGTTTTTAACAAGGTATCATCAAGGGACAATGTTTCAAGTGGTTTCAGGCTATTTCTAATTCTAATTTGTTTTCCTTGGGGAAAATAAAACAAAAACTGAAAGAAAAAATGATGGAATAAATCCAACTTCTGTATAAAATTTAAGTATTCTAAATTGCATTTTAGAGCAAGAAGACAGTATACAAATTATAGTCTGTTTTGAGTACATGTTGTAACATAATTTTTAATGTATTTTACTTACTACTCAATTTAGAATAAAAGAGCAATAGATATATCTAAAATACACTTAAGGATATCTCCATCAAATTATGAAAGCCAGCATACTTTACATTGTACATTTTAGTTCAAGTTCAAACTGAATTCCAGATTTGGATCGTTTCCTGAAGTTCAGTCTGACAGAGCATTTCCCTTGCAGCATGGGGTAAGCCTTCTAAGATCATCTGAACATATTAAATCATGCTATTTCAGTCTCGAGGCTCTGCTCTCACTGTCTGCAGCACACACCATAGTCTGAGGAGGACTGAAATGTTTTACTTTAATTCAAGCTGATGAAGCTCATATAGACTATCTGTGTGAAATTTAATTGCCTGTAAAATACAGGTCAGTTTAGATGATCTAGTGGTCCCTTCTGGCCTTAAACTATACAATATCTGTCAAACAACCCATTAAAATGTTGCTGTGTGTAATAATCACAAAGATAACTACAGCTTTTGTAAATGCCCTCTAATTTAAAGGGTACCCTTTATAGTCTGCGTACAAGGTCTAATTAGCTATTTTAATGATGCTCCTGAATGTGGTAAGTGGTTTGTATAACATAGAATTTAACTGTTACTGGTATAGCAAGGATCAGATCTATACAATGAAACTCCCTTGTCCTCCAAAGCTGAGGCAGCACCTCTCAGAGCAGCATAATGTTTCCCAGTGTTTAAAAACTCAGATATTGTCCCAGGCATTATCCGGGTGAACAGCAGCTGTGCCGTGACAAAATCGCACCAAGAGCCCTCGTAAGAAAACTACCTGTAGGAATGATTGTACATGCCTTTGTCCCTTGCTCTGTTTAATTTTAAATACATACATTTTTTGAAACTCAGATGTAATTTGCATTAATGTGTTGGTAACTTGGCTGATGCCTGGAGGAACAGGGAGGAAGCAGGAAGAATGGCTCAGAAACAAAACACTGCTGGGCCAACTCTAGGAAGTTGTTGAGACAGTGACATATCTGTTGCCTTCTGTATCACTAGTTAATTTTTTTTTTCTTTTACAACCTTATATTCAAAACCAGGGAGTACAGCTTCATTTAGAGGGAGCTTTGTTCCACCCAGATGAGGATGACACCCAGCATAGCCCTGAGGACTCTAACGAGGCCAAATCTACCCAGGTGTCCCAGCAGGGCAAGGTGAATACAGGAGTAAAATGGACATGGCTTTTAACTATGGCAGGTTACATCTGTTTCTACAGAATATTTTGCTTCAGCTGGTAAATTAGCACAACTTAAGTAATTTTGATCAGTGTGTGGCTTTGGTCACCAGGGAAGAAATGCAAATAACTGACCACAGCCAGTCTACAAGTTCACTTGCATGCTGAGGGGTGTGCAGCTGAGGATCAGGGCTTTTCTCTGACAAGCCCGTGCTTGCTTTGAGTAATGCTTGTAACTATTGCCATGGAATGATGCACTCTGCCTTGTTCAGTGTCTGCCTTCTCTGTGCCTTCTGGTACCATAACACAGTTCATCCATTTGTGTCACAGTTTACTCAGGCAGAAATATTTGGCTAATGAGATATTTTTCTCACTGAGGGAAGCAAATTAAGCAGTACCAAGGTATAGACCCAGGCATTTTGACTCTCAATTGCTGGCATTTTTAGATCATTAAAACAGTCCCTAACACCTACTGTCATGCAATTAGCAGAATTTATTCCTAAGGGTTTACTGGATCTATCTTTTCTGTCCACAGTGTATCTGAAAAAAACATTAAATATATAACAATTTAAGTTATAATTAGTGGCACTTAACTCTAACCATCGAAAGTAAGTTTTAACTCCTTTAAATTGTCTAACCGTCTTTAAGACCAGCCTAAATGGCAATTCTTGACTAGAAGCTTTCAAATAGCTAAAATCAGTTGATATGGATTATCCTCTCCCTAGCCTGGATTATTTATGTGACCCATTTCTAGCCTTTGTAAGATGCCACATAGGACAATTTAGATGTGATGGGTTGCCCTATATCCCAAAGTAGTTTGCCATCCTTTTAAGGAACAGGGAATTGGAAAAAAGCTCAGTGTAATTTTCATCTTCCAATGTTTTTTGGGGAGTTGCACTGGAAATTAAATTTAATTTCACTACACAAATGGTCTTTCTTATTTCAGAATAGCTGGTTTCTTTCATAACCACAGGAAAAATATGACCAAAACCAGGTTTACCAGGCACTCAACAGATGTTGCACACAGCTTTCTGTCTCACTGTCTAAGTGGAGAGACTCTTGTGAACAAACTTGTCTGCAGAACTTATACCCAGACCTTGGCTGGTGCCTTCCTGATGAAACAATTGTGTGAAGGAAGCTGTACCATGTCTGCAGCATCAAGTGGACCCCTCTGAAGCCATGTGAAAAAAGATGTCTTGTGCACATCAAGCACACTGGGCTGCAGGTTCAACAGACATTTCTGCACACAAAGCCTTCTAGGATTGCAGTTCTCACTGCCCAGGTTTTCAGAACATGCCAGAGAGGTTGGCAACTTTTGGGCCAGTTCATGGGTGCTGAGGCCAATGTTGCAATTGATCTAAATATGAAAACATGAGCCTTCTTCATAACAGCTTTTGTCCCTATTATCAGCTTAACTATTTCTGGCCATTTCTTTGTTATGCTCAAGTTTTCTGTCTTCTTGTNTGAAATACCAAATAATAGAAGCAAATAGTCATTTAATATATGAATATATTAATATATATTTTCAAAGTACCTCTTTTTGTAAGTCTAGTAATAATAGAACTGGCTTATTAAATGGAGAGAATCATATTCATATGCTCCTTAGTATTCAAAACAAGATTTACAACCTATTATCACTAGAAGGTAATTTCAAATCTTTTCAAATTCTACCCCAAAAAAAGCATTTTTATTATTAATTTTCATGATTAATTATTTCCATGAAGAACAGTCCTTGAAAAAGATAAATTCCTTGCCAATTGAAATGACTGTGCTGTAGTTAATTCACTAACCCTTTCCATAGATTAACTAAATTAATCATTCTCCCTATAGCAATACTTCATATTTATTTTATCCAAAACTTTAATCCAGTTTTCATTATATATAAACCTGTTGCTACTGTCCTTTGGGAAAATAAGCTATTCCTACCACTAGGGCTGCATATCTTTAAAAAGAAGAGATTTTGAGAAAGTCTCCTGTTAGTTAATCTAACTACTGTATCTCGGTTTTAAACTTTTCTGTTAAAAGCCAATACTTAAACTTACTGAAATTAAAGGAAAATTTTAAACAGCCAAGAATATCTAGGTCTATGATGAATGTTAATATTTAAAAACCATATTAATTTCTGAGGACTTGAGAATTTATTGTTTTTCAAATATATCATGATAATATGGAGCTAGGTAACATAAAAATAAACATCAATTTTCTTCATTTTTAAAAATTTATCTTGGCAGCTCAAGTGCTTTTTTATGTTGGAAATGGTTTACTGTAGAAAGCCCTCAGACAAGAACAGAAATTGGCAACTGCAGAATGTAAGCTAAAACACACACTGTGAAATTTGTGTTCCTGAAATTGCTTGTGTCTATACACTTGGAACGAGTTTGTGATGCTCTGTTAGTGTCACTGCTGGGAAGTATGAGATGGTTTTGAAATTTAATAAACCTGGAAATAGGTTTTAAAGTTACGAGGAAAAAAGTTGCAAACATTTTCTCACAGCAAGATTGGCACTTCTTTTAAATTTCAGATGTGATTTTACGTTAGAGTCTCTTGAGAAAGCAACCTTTCAAAGTCAGCCTTGAAAACATAGTTATGGTTGTCACATCCCAAGGTAAATAACAGGTTTGTTGGTTGTACCATCTTGGAGAGCAAGTTTTATTTGTGCAGCTAGAACTCCCAGTCCTTACATTATTTAGAGAATTCTTCCAAATGAAGAAAACTCCTGTAGTGATCTTACATTTGCAAGGAAGTGGATAAACCATGAGAAATGGCAGCCAAGGCTTTTAAACGAGGTAGCAGTGAATTGACTGGCAGGGAGAGAAGTAATGATAACGTGAAAGCCAAGAAAATCCCAAATAACTAAAAGAATGGAAATTTGTAAAAGTTCTTGGTTTTCCTTTTTAATCTCGTGTAGGTGAAATTATTGCAATTTTTATCTGCAGCAAGAAATCTCAAATTAGAAATATATAAAAATATATGTTACTTATGGAAGATAGATAGTACTTCTGTAAGAAATGCCTTAAATACTAAAGGGAGAAATAGATATTTCCTGGACAAATAAATGGTTCATAAAAACTTTATCATGCACTAAAGCCAAACAACATAGGAAAATAACATGGAAGAGTGTTTCTTATTTTTGAGTCAGAAGAGAACAAACTTCCTCCTGTAGGAAAAAAATATGGCCTTCTCTTATCCTAATTGCTTTCAGGGAGTGAGACACCAGAGAAGTTCTATCCCATGGCACTCAGTGTTTTACAACAACAATTTGGGAAACTCAGGTTTCTCACTCCCAGATTCTCCATTTGTTCAAATACCTTCCCTGGAAATGCAAATTCTTTTCCAAAAAATGTACTTCCCAAATGCTACATACCTGGAAAAAAAAAAAAAAAAAAAAAAAAAAAAACAAAAAAAAAACCTTTCTTTAAAGAAGAAAAAAATCCTAAAATAAATTTAAAAAAATGTATCTAGCTCTACCCTGTGTCTCAACCAATGATCTTTTGTTGATGGTGGGAAATAATGAATAAATACAAAGTTCCTTGGGAAAATATTATCAGAAATCTAAGTAAAGGCTATAAATTTACTCACTATGGCCTTGTCCATGGTCTGAAGGTTAAGATTAATCATCTGCTTACCCTCCAGTTCCAGGAACCCAGACACTTGCAAAACCTCAGATCATAAGATGAACTGAAATGATTTGTATCTCCTGCACAAGTGGTTGGTAGTTTACAACCAACTTTTCTTCTACTGTTAGGAAACTTCTCCTTGGACCTCAGCCACTGCCTTTGAGCAGTTGCCTCATAAGCCATAAAATCTAACCAAGTGAAAAGGCAGCCACACTTTTCAAACGAAGTTTCTCATGTGAAAAATGGACCTTTGAGCAAGTAACTGATGAGTGATAATGGTGCTGTAACTCAACATTAACCATGCTGCAAAGTTCTGTGTGAATTCTGCTCTCAAAGGGCAGAAACCTTCTTTTAGAAAATCAGATTTTCAGAGCAGACAGACATAATATTTTAAGTCACGTCATCTGCCCTCTACTGACATTCCACTCAAACCAATATGTGGCCTTTCACGTAAAGTCACCATTCCATATGTATTTTAGATTTTAGCAAATGTGTGATTTGCTTTGACAAGATGACTGATGGCTTTGCCATTAGGTAAGGTAGGACACTGACCTTCTCAAAACACACAAAAACAAGCTCAGAAGAGAATATATTAACCTGCCTGTAACCCACAAGCAGTTCAAATGTACATTGCAGAATAATTCCACACTGCTGAAACTTTTGAAAAAACAGCTGCCACAGGGTACCCTATTTTGTACATTCAAAGAAAGATGGAATGCTTTGGAGCAGAGACCATCAGAGCTCACTGGAGAGAAGGCAGCCCCTCAGTTGGATATCACAATAGTTGCTAACATGAATTATTGCAAAACATCCTATTGAAAGTATTGTCCTACTGTTGCAGGTAGTTCAGTGGCTATTTTCAAGAAATGTATTCCCTCAAGGTAATATGTTACACTAAAAGTTGTCCAGCAAGTCTCAGAGCCCACAGTGGGCCAGCAGTTTGTCTGCTCTCTGCTGGGGCCTTTTTGTCTCTAATTTCATTTGATTCAAAAGGGAACACTCTATGGAAAACATTGGAATGGTGGTTGAAAATGAAGAGAGAAGCAGCTTCCCACAGAAATAAAGTGCAGGCAGTAAGAAACAAAAAAGTCCGCAGGTTCTTCCCCTAGAAGTTTGCAAGTGGAAAGGAGATCCCTAAGAAAATCTAAAAAGGGACAAGAGAAAAGGAGCAGAAGAAAGAGGGACATTATAATAAAATCAAACTCAGCACAAGTGAAGTCTGCATAATGCTGTATAGTCTGTGAAGGTTTCCTTACTTCACTTTCTCACTAACAACTGTTGTTGTGAAGGATATGTCAATAATCAGTGCTGACAGCTGCCTTGCACTAAAGGAGCTGAATAAAATTCACCTGGTTTGATAAACTTATCAGTGAGTTGCACTAAATTTCAGAGTTGCCTTTTTTGATTTGTCATTTAGTATTACCATTAAATATCAGTACAGCACTGCTACAGCCAGCTGCTTGGTCAGCCACCTGAACCTCTCATTCCAGTGACAAAGTATCTGCCAAGCGCAGAAGAAAGGGCTTGCTTGTGTCCTATTCTAATTTCAAGCACACAACCAAAAACCTTGATAACCAAACTCATCAGGAACCTACTTGCCCACCACGGAAATTTTCCACCTGATTTTAATAAAAATATGTGTTGCAGTTCAGATTTTTATGTTTCATGTTTTAAAGTACAGAGTGATGAGTGTTTCTCTTTTCCTATTAAAGGATGTATTCCATGGTATTACCATAAAACAGAGGTGGTTGAGCAAATTTGAGCAATTTTAGAAGTACAGTAAAGCATTTCGTTGCTAAAAGTGTCCTGGTAAACATGAAGAAATGTGGGTGGTGATGTTAGGAAGAAAACAGCAAGGTTCAAATAGCACAGATCTTGAATATTGGGGTTATAAAATAAAAATATATTTCATTTTCTTGACTGTGAATTAGACTTCCAAATAATAGCATTCTCCAGGGTAATTGCATTACTATAATTTACTTTGCACTTCAAAAATAGATGGCAATGATCATTCAGAAGGTAACAATTTTATTAAGTCAAATATTAACAGAGAAAGTAAAAGAAGGAAAGTCTCACTTTCATATAAAGTGTTTCAAGATCACTTTCAGCCATCTTAACTTTCTACCTTTAGCAAAATTTTCACATTTAAGGCCTGCTAGGGGAGACTAATACTACCTGAAAGGAGGGTGTAGTGAGATGGGGGTCAGTTTTTCTCCCAAGCAACAAGAAATAGGACAAGATGAAATATCACCAAGTTGCACCAGGGGAGGATTGCATTGGATACTAGGAAAAATTTCTTCATGGAAAGTATTACCCAGCACTGGAACAGGCTACTCAGTGGAGTCACTGCGCCTGGAGGTATTTAAAAGACAAGTAGATGTGACACCCAGGAACAGGGTTTAGTGGTGGACTTGGCAGTTCTGGGTTGAGGGCTAGACTTGGTCTTAGAGGCATTTTCCAACCTAAACATTTCCATGATTCTAGGCATAAAGTATGTACAGGAGTGCAAAGCTACCTGTGTTGTGCTATCAGTCTTGTAAACAGTGCTCACACTCAGAAAATTCTCAAATAGCTGAGAATTTTCCTGAGCAAATTAAAATTGACAAATGTGCTTCTGACACTTAAGTGCAGAAATGCAATGTATTTCTTGGAATCTCAGATTCTCGTTCTCTATAGCATCTTAAATATTCACATGCATATTTCAAAGCAATATAAACATTTAACAAAATGACTGGGTTTTTTGACAAAAGCTAAGCAGCAGGTTTTGTTCCAGTCCCTTCGATATAACCATGATACTTAAACATTTTAAATAATTTCTGTGCTTCTGAAGATAAAGTTCAGCTACTAGAGGATAATAAAGTCTGACCTTCAGTATCTCAAAAGACATTACACTTCACCCAGATACCCAAAAACCAAACCCAAGAACATTTAGCTACTTAAACCCTATACTCTGATTTCTTTGAGCCTTTTCAGATATACAGATATCCAAACAACTCAGTACTTCTCTTTTGGGGAGTTTACTCTCACTGCCAGGTCTTGTTACAGCTGTTCTTTATTTCTGATTCAATTCTATATGATGGATATTCCCAACCACTTGTTACCATGTGCATTTCACCAGGCAGCTAAAGTAGCCATTAACATTCACCTGTTCTTCTTTTGATATTGCTGAGTATTAGGAAAAACTCTTCAAGGTGTGGATTTCACTTGTGGCTCTTCTCCAGAATGCATCCAGTCCTACATTACTCATATCCTCAGTTCATCTGATCAGTACACTCATCTATCCACAATAAAATCCCACCACCTCACTGTGAAACTAAAAATATCAGCTGAAGAGTCTATTTGGCTCTCTTGACCATTATGGGAAACCTGAGTCATTCAAGGAGATGTCTATTGTCAAAAACAAATGTGTCTGAGACATTCCCCATCTCTGTTAAAATGTGCAGAGAAGCCCCTGTCTTCTGCATGCTAAAGAGCAGCAGAATTGTGTTGGGTTCAGATACTTTAAGAAAGTTGATTATTATATTCCTTCATTTTGTATCGTGATCATTTTTAATTGAACTAAATGTTCCAATAAAATATGTTGGCATTGATTTTCCCATGCCACTTGTTTTCCTATGAAATTCTATAAATATTAGGTTTACTTATTTGACTTTTAGGTTGCTTCAGAAATATTGTACTGTAGGATAGTTTTATCTGGCAATAATTGAAGAATGATTACATTTTCAAACTGGAAAGCCAATAAATATATTGCATGGAAATGCAGTTACACATATTTTCATTCAGAAGACCAGACTTTGAAATATACTTTCCATGACAATATTAAATGGAGCAATATTTTAAATTTTAGAGCATTTACATCAGGTTATTCTGCAAACAAAACAAGACAATTCTACTTTGACAATCTCTTGAGTCCATGCTAGTTCTGTTTTGCACTGTGAAAGGAGTGTAATGTAATTTTTTTTTAAACTAAAATATAGCTTTGACAGCACCGTTTTGCTTGAGGATGTGAATTTGACAGTAAATCCCCTGGTTGTGAGAGGCCTTGCTCGTAGTAAGTCACCTCCTGACAACCCCTAAATCACAGGTTGAAATGAATATGAATAAATTATATTGAATGCCTCTGTACTAAAGCTGGGTGCCTTTTGCCTTTTATTCCTTCAGTTCCTCTTCTTTCTTTTGGTTCCCTTCTCTTCTGTCATTTTCCACTTTTCTTAAGTCTTTTAGTTTGTTTCTTTGCAGAAAAACCTGCAGTTCTTAGAATGGAAAGGTAGGGGATTGTTTTTCTTTTTGCCATTTAAATACTTCTTTGTCTCCAGAAAGATTTAAGACATGAGTAAGAACTTTGACTACTTCAGTTCTAACTTATTTTAATTCATCTCTGGTCACTCCCATCTGTCTTTTCTGCCTCCTTTTAACCACATTCTTTTTAAAGCTTCAGTCATAACCATGTCTGCTACCTATTCCTTTCCCTGAATATGTCTTTACTTTTATTATGTTTAGCTATCTCTTCTTTTCTACTGTGTGTTTTAATTTACTCTTCCTTTTAAGGCATTTTTTTTCCCTCAGAGGTTGTGTTCTCTGCTTCAGCTGTACTGGCAAGATCTTGGTCGTGGTCTGAAGGGTTTGGCTCTGAAATCCTCTGGGATGGAAATCTTCCCAGCTGTAAGATGGGTTAGGAAGTCTCAAAACCCTGTTCACTTGAGCCCTCTCAGAAGAATTAATGAGAATTAAGAAGTCACTGTCAAGGGAGTCTCATTCTGGCATTGAGAAACCCCAGCATCTCCTTCCTTCTTAACACCCCTTCGGGTCCCCAAATTTGCTAGCTAATTTTCTGTAGTGCAGGCAGAGAATTATTTACTGCTCCATATCCTAACTCCTGTAAAATACTGCATTACTCATTTTGAAAGAGTATCAAAAATTTCATGCCAATGACCCTCTTGTATTTTCTCACCCTTAGCTTTTAGTTAAGAGAGCAGCAGCCTAATTCAGCAGACTGGTAGGCTGAACCAGTAGGAAAGGTTGCAATTGCAAGATTGTTTCTCAGTATTCTTAAGCCCATATGTCTTTGCTTTGAGCAGTTTTAAGCAGTCCTGTTCAGTATTTTTTCATATACTGTAATTCCATTACCTTTAAATAAATTTTAAAAATTATTGTCATTTTAAGCATGCTAATACAATATAATTTAGCTGAGAAGTATCTCTTGATTCAAAAAAGATTCCAACATTAATCTAAAGAAACAGAAATTAAAATACTGAAGCAGAATTCTGATTGAAACTATAAGGAATAAAGAACTAGATTATTTTATTAAAGTGTTCAGACTTTATTTTTATTGTGGTTTGTAGCAGGAAAATTTTTAAATATCAAAAATGCCTGCAGTGGCTGATTCAACTTTGTTCATTTGATGACTTGTTTATATATGGTATTTCAGTGCAAATTTTGGTTTTTTAACTGTACAGCTACATTTGTATCCATTTGATTCCATACCATAATAATGCATACTAATTTGCTTTCCATTTTTGTCATCCTCATAATCATTTACCTTACCTTTATCCTGGTTTATTGCACAAAAGTAATGAAATACCTCAAGGAAGGAATAAATTATACATTACAAATCCAGTTTTAAATGCCTATTTCATTAACACTTTATAATTTTATTTTCTGCATAATATCTTCCATATAACTCCCTGTGCCTCTGATAAATCATTTTACAACTTTATTCAGTATTTGACAATTATATTAAATTCATTCTGTAGTTCATATGTGTAATCATATTAAATATACCTCAGAGAGGTGTTTAAAATTTCATTTACTGAACTATTAAAAGCTCACAGATGAACATATATGAAAAATTTATCTTCGGAAAGAGATTTATTAATTTTTTGTGTCTATAATTATAACAATCTGCCACATTGAAATGGGCATGGATGAATAGGTAGCATCAACATTTCTATTCCTCAGACCCAAATTTGCTACTAATTATTTATAACAGAGAAGGGTCCTCACAATGACAGAATATCTGATTTATTTAACCACATACTGTGTTTCAAAATTTGTCTAATTGCACTCATATTATGTATGGGGACTATTGGTATATTTCCTTTTCCTTTGTTTTTTTTCCTTAGGTAACAGCCAAAATCTCTGATGCCATTCAGGCTCCTGCCTGAAAAGTCTAGCCTTTCCTTCCTGAACTGTGCTGTTTACCTGCCTTGGGCTTGCTGTCTCCAGGGACAATAATGCACTGAAGGCCAGAAACACCCATGGGCACCTACGAGTAATGTGGGGATCTGAACTGCAGCCTGGGCAGCCACAGAAAGTGTGGAGCCTGCTTTGGGACCCACAGCAGCTGGACACCGTGGCTGGGCTGAGGTGGTGCAGCTGCCTGGCAAACAATAGCTTGGCATGGCTGGGATCACTGCCTCTCGTCACTGGAGCTCCTGCAGATGGGTAAGGCTGCTCAGATGGAAGCGTGCAGGTTTGAGGGCAGACACCCTCCAAGAAACCTGTTTCTGCTCCCCACTGGGTTGTAGGCTTCCTCTAGTTTGCTTCTGGCCTCTCTCTCACAAATCCCACTGACCTTGTCTGTGGCCAGGCTTCAGAAGAAGGAGCAGTGTCACTTTTTCCTGGAAGGTGTTTCCTAGCAGAAGGTAGTGTAGAAGCAGTGACCTTTCAAGATGTTCAGCTGGAGGAAGGTCTGTTTCTGGAGATACTGTGTCACCAAATCCCCTTATCCCTTCCAACAGAGCTCAGCTTTCTACCCCACTTGGCACCTCTCCATAGGTACTAACATGGTTTCCTAGGGATCTGGAAAAACCCACAGGACAAAGAGAAGCAATCACATGATCACATGATTCTATAATCATAGAATGGTTTGGGTTGAAAAAAACCTTTAAAGATCCTCTGTTCTAACCTCCCTGCCATGGGCAGGGAACCTTCTACTAGATAACGTTGCTCAAAACCCCATTCAACCTGGCCTTGAACACTTCCAGGGATGGAGCATCCACAATTTTTCTGGGAAATAGGTTAGTGTCTGACCACACTAATTGCAAAAAAAAAAAATTCTTCCTCATATACAATTTAAACCTCCCTTACTTGAGTTTTAAACTGTTGTCCTTTGTTCTATCCCTACAGGATTTGCTAAAAAGTCTGTATTTCTTATAAACACCTTTATATATTGAAAGGCCAAAAGTGATCTTGAATGCTTCTGAGATTACCAGAACAGGAAAAATTTGCTCTCACATAGTTAGGCACCAAGACAAGATCTATGTGCTTAATGTAGATTTTTTTTCCTCACAGATATCTCCATATAGACGTTGTTATCCATTCATAGTCAATGAAGAAAAATTGGACTTTCTAAAAAACACATCATCACTAAAACAGAATCATCAAAGCTGGAAGATACCTTCAAGATCATCTACTATGAACCTGGCACCACCATAATCACCCCTCAAACATATCCCCAAGTGCTGCATCCAGACACTTCTTGAACACTTCCAGAGACAACAAATCAACCCCTCTCCTGGACAACTTATTCCAATGCCTAACCACTCTTTCCGTGAAAAAAAATTTCTAACCTCTGGTCTTACGCTCCCCTGGCACAACTTAAACCCATTTCCTCTTGTCCTTTGAACTTGAGACCTGGCAAAGAGACTGACCCTCAGCTGGCTACAGGCTCCTTGCAGGCTGTTATAGAAGGGGGTAAAGTCCCCCGCGAGCCTCCTTTTCTCCAGGCTGAACACCCCCAGCTCCCTCAGCTGCTCCTCACAGAACCTGTGCTCCAGACCCTTCCCCAGCTTCATTGCCCTTCTCTGGACTCACTCCAGCCCCTCAGTGTCTTTCCTGAATTGAGGGGCCCAGAACTGAACACAGCACTCGAGGTGTGGCCTCACCAGTGCTGAGCACAGAGGGACAATCCCTGCCCTGGCCCTGCTGGCCACACTATTGCTGACACAGGCCAGGATGCCACTGGCCTTCTTGGCCACCTGGGCACACACTGTACTGAAGTCTAAAGAGACAACATCCAGACTTTCCCTCACCTTCTAACAGCTGACTTCAGAGGATAAAATATTTTATTAAACAGGTGAACTGAAACATGGCCTTTGTAGTTTTCTTCCCAGCACTGTGAAGGTTAAGTAGCTTCAAGTGAATGTACATACTCTATCCTAGAAGTTGATCAAAGACATTACAGGAGAATGTATAACTAAGAGAAAATTCAGTTTTACAGTATGAAATTCCAAGTAAGAATTCACATCTATTAATCTAACCCACAGTCTAAAGTAAACTAATCAATTTTTCATCTACATCAGAGGAGACATGGAATAAACTGCAAGTGGCTCACTGAAATAGAGGTATTCACTTCTTTGAAAAGACAGTAAGATGAGCTTCTGAAGGAATGCACAGTGAGTTGAAAGAAAGGACACAGGCTGTGTTCTGGGCATAAAGATATGATTGTCTAAATGGCATTTTTCCATTTCAAAATTTCTACTGTTCTCGAAAAAATACAATACTTTATTCTCAAAAGACATACGAAAGTTGAGAGGAAATAATAGCTGAGAAATAGCTACTGCTCTATGTTTGAAGGGTATTTTAGCTCATCAAATGTAATGTTTGAGAGAAAAGTAAAGACACCTTTTATGCTTATTAAGGGAAAAACTTACATGACATTTCCCAAATCTCCTACTTATCCAACTGTCCAGTCAGCTGCAGCAGCAAGTGCCCAGGACCAGCAGAGAGCCAGGATGGCTGCTGTGTCTTGTCTCCCAGAATGTTACACTTTCAACTCCCATGACTGCTGTTTCTTCCTCCTATTTTTTGTCCATTTGGCAGAGCTGGGATAGATTCATTCTTTAATGGATCTGAAAAAAAAGGCCGTATCTATGTATTTTTTGGTTTCATCATAGATTTAAAGGCATGGTCAAGAGATTAATAGGTGGAAGAAAATATGGGATCCTTTTCTAAAGATTGAAAAGCTTCAAGGACTGAGCTATCAAGGTGCTTCAGGAGAAGAAAGAAAGATGGGGGCTGCTCTGGGTCTCTCTCATCTCTGTATAGACCTGTCACCCCTTAGGCCACTGCTGTGAAGCTCATCTTTTCTCAAGCCAAGTGAGGAAAGCTTGTGAGTGAAGTTCCTGAAATGAGGGTTTGTCATCACAGTTCCCCTGCCTCTGTCCCTATTTTCAAGTGGATGTTGAGTATCATTTTTGGTCATAAAACCACGTAGAGAACAAGAGCCTCTGTGGTTCTGGGAAAGTGATATTTTATGGGTGCATTCATAAATATAAAAAAATAAAATGATAATTTAAAAAATACCATTAGTCTTAATCAGTAAATTCCACAACTTGCTCAATCCAGAATTATAAATTATGGTTGCTTGCAGCCTTTTATCTTGCTATCATTATTTCTCATTTCTTACTTAATAAACTGGCCTTGACATGCTTCCTCTTACTATTTATAATCCCAACTTCCATGTACCCTTATATTTGTTTCAAAATCAACTGCTGAAGGGTTTTTCACCTGTTTTTCCTCCTCTTATTCCCTTACCTCATGAAAACTTTATCCCATTGCCTGTTTTCTCTAATCTAAAACTTAGATGTGCCTATTCATTTGAGGCTGCTATCTCTAGAGCAATATGACAGTGTTTGCATCCTATTAGTGGCCACATTTTTGGTTTCCTTTCCCATCCTATAAATACAGTCCTGATTTTTGTCACTTCTGCTCCTTCAAATGTAAAAATTATCAGCTTAAAGAAAAACCACTTATCTGCCAATGCTGATGGCAGCAGCTGAATGCCAGCAATTCTGAGTACAGCTATGAATATATATTGCTGCTGTCCTCTACTAGTGAAAGCAGGAGCACTTGGCTCTGTGTGTGAATATTTCCCAAACAGTGCTATATTCTGTATACCCAGTAATACTATATTATTTGCATACCACTTTTGTCATTAGAATGAAAACATATCACTTTGTTATAGCTCTGCAATAAACCATTTGTACACTGCTAGAAATTATTATTATCTTATGGTACAAAAAATATTTTGTTACAGAGAAGCTGATGATTTAATAAATGGGAGGTGTTCCACCTGAAAAGCAGGTCTTAGTACAGATTTCTCAACCTCCCTGGGATATTGTTTCATATACACTTGAAAAGACCAACTATAATAATAGTAAATAGAAGCAGAGATATGAAGCAGACGAGAAAGGTGTCTTATCTATATTTACAAGTACACATAAGTATTAAGTACTAATTTACATTTAATATATATTCCATATTCTGACAAAGTGAGATAGCATCATTTAGAAACACATCTTCTAGATACAATTTATGCTGTAAATAAAAGAAGCCTAAAAATTTATGTATCACATAAAATAATCAGCACCACTGGCTCATTAAACCAACAGAAAATTTGTCCTTCATCATTCAAGTTCATCATTTTTAAGTGTACCATTTCTTTTCTTGTTTTTTTCCAAGTCTCTTGAAGTTTGAAGGTCAGAGAATGCTTGACTCAGGTACAGTTACCTCAGAATACTTTCTTCTGACCTTTAGGTGACTCATGAGTATTTTAAGTAGCCACATGGGGTTTGGGCCATTCCCATTGCATTTATTCAGGAAATAATTACTCCTGATGTTCAGCATTTCTGTATTTCAGACTGCCAGCACTTCAGCTATCATCATTGCTCCAGCTCACTGCTCAGACAAACAGAGTTGGATGAGGTCTGGGCCATACACTGCTCTTGACTGGTTAAGTTTATGAATTCTCATGATCATAGGCTTTACCTTTTTTTCAGCAATGTCCTCAATTTCCCAGTATCTGTTCTTTAACTTCAGGCTTGTTGATCTGCCTCAGTGACAAATTTCTCCATTAGAACAGATTCATTTTATTTTCTCAGTCACACTCCACATGTTTAAAAAGGTCTTAAAGATTTAGGAACTAATAGAGCTAGGCAAATAGAGCAAGAAATGTCAGTGAATTATTGGTTCAATATTTTTTAATGAATTCTCTTAATCTGTGTCCAGAAATAGTCCAATGCATGGGTTTCACAAGTTGATAGAGCTAAAGAATCAGCAATTTTAAAATAAGTATTGAAGCCTAACATCAAGACTCACTTTCCATAAAATCCTTACAAAAATCAGATTTTAAGAGCTCTGAGAATTTAATAGGGAATTGGACCACTCCTGTTAGTGTGGATAAGCTAAGGAAGCATTGCAGCTGTGTTTTAGTAAGGTGGAAGTCACCACTCTTGAGATAAGAATAATTGCCTAAAATTCAATAATATATGTTGAGATAATGGCCTGTCCTGGCCTTACAAATGGTACTCTCACTCTGTCATTGCCTGTGGCAGAGTTTATTCCTTTTCCTGCCGGTCCCCCAGGAACAGCAGCCTCAGACAGATCAGAAGATGCAGTGCTGACTGGTGCCATGCCCTCTGCATGCCTGGCAGTGGCCAGTGTGGTGGTATTCCACTTCTCCAGAGGTCCTGCAGGAGATGCCTTGTGGGCTGACTGGGGGTCATGCGACCGTGGGACTTGTGGAAATGAATGGCAATGGTGAAGGGGTCCCTCCTGCACCCTTCAGAGATGGCAGGAACATGCTGTCTCTGCAAGGCAGTTGGCCACACAAACATCTCTCTTTCTCGTTTCCATTTCTGCTCAAGCCAATTCAAGCAGTACTAGAGAATGCACATTTTTTTTAATAGCAAACATTTAACTAGTTTTAAAATCTGTTGGCTGCATGAAGGCCACGTGGCAGCATGAGAAGTCTGTCAGTTTACTGCAAACAAGATTTATCTATTGCCAAATAAGAAGCAGCCATGCCTCAGTAAGCCCTGTAGTCATCTCATCTGCAAGGGCATGTTGTTTAAAGATTTCATAATTAGTTCATTATCTGTGAATGGGCTATGGGCTATTTTCCAATTAATCTACTCATTTTATTCAGGAACTACATACTAACAATAATAGATCAAAAGAAAATGTATTCCTCTTGCTCCAAGTACTTTTGTATTGTGCTGGTAATTTCCTCTGCTCTAGAGTGATTTATTTCTTTCCTCTATCTTCACTTCTGGCCTGCCCTGAAATATCAGTTTGATTAGGGTGTCTGAGGACTCAAGTTCTCCCACTGGAAGTGCATACTGAAAGGGCTTTTCTTCTCCAAACCAGAAACTTTGTCTGAGGCTAAAGATAGATTAAAGGAAATCTGAGGAGCCGAGGAGGATGGGGAGAAGCTCAAATTCCAAGAGCAGTGAAATAAAGCACCTCTTTATTGGCAACCTTGATCGATATAAGAAGGAAAGAGAAAGTAGCTTTCATTGCTTTTGCCAACAGTTTTTCCATGAGTACATCAGTAGCTCTGCTCTTCTTGACAAGGTGGTATATTGGATATAAATTTAAACCCCAAGAAAATATTCACCTTAGCCATCAAACCCTGTCACAATCCAAATTAAATGTAAGCAACAGAATAACTAATTTCCAGTTAAATTTAAAAAATAAAATTATCCAGGGAATTAAATAACATCTGCTTCAAAAAATTAAGAAGTTTAAGCAGAGGAATTTTGCACTAATGCCCATATTAATGCCCAGCATATAAGTGTCACCATCATTTATTCTACTTGTGAATAGACATCCAGTGTTTCATCGTGTTTTAAACACATTTCCTCTAGTCAGTCTCAATCAGCTAAAGGAATAAGTCACCATGCTTTGACAGAAATTCTTTCCTGGGGCTGCACCTTTAAAAAAAATTCTTTAATTATCCTGACACTAAGTGGTGGCAAACAAATAAAGTGAAATAAATTATTTAGAAAATTTCTTCAGAACAGTCATTATTGTTTTGTTGTGGGGGTTTTTTTGCTTGTTTGTTGTTTGTTTGGGGCTTTTTTTTGCCTCCTTAGCTGTTAGATGGGGAGTGTGCCCTGTGCTAGAAACACAGGAGGTTTTTAGCTACCCTTACACAGCATGGGAAAATTATTTTCATACTATCAACTGGATATTCAAACTTTGGATGATTTTATGATATCTGGGTGAAAGGCTAAAACATTAAAATACAAAATTAAATATAGCATCTTGCAGTTGCTGTATGTTGTTGGATTAGAGGAGCTTTTTTTCTTCAACTTTTCTCCTTATCCATCCATATAGGCAAAGAGGTTTTGGTCAGGAAGATATGTGAAGGAACGTAAGATACCAGACATTCATGTAAGAATGAATACTTGCTGGTTTTGACCACTTGTCATTTATTACTCATTTCAGACAGATGCACAAAATAAGAGCTGAGACCCACATGGTTCCCTGCATAAGTGCCAAAGCCAGAGATGTCAATGTTTAGGACCAGCACTGCACAGAGACACTGCCAAATTTGTCTATTTATGTCACAATGGGTTTGTTTCTCAGTTTATCAGCAGAGCTTCCATTTTGAAAACTATTCAAATTAAAACACATTTGATTTTTTCTAAAAATAAGCAGCTTGTTGTTTGCTTGGTTTGACAAATAGAATGGGGTTCAGCTGAGAGTAAGTCATCTAAATTTATACATCTATGCACAGGGATTAAGATATGACCATGTGAGACCCTACTAAAGTTTGTGGACACAAGCTATCAACCAGATATTGAAATTGTAAATTGATTTAGCTGATCAGTTGCTACAGTAAGATTCAGTAGCCTAAATATAGGTATCCAGTGCAATTTTAGATGCTGTAAATTATCTTTTATGTCTTCATTTGCTGCCACAAAAGAGTGGAGGTCTGCTGTGCCTGCCCTATCTGATGCCCTGGGCAGATCTCCTGGGCGTCACAAGCACCACAGGAATCCTGTGCTGAGGAAACTGAGTGCCACCCTGAGCAGCTGCTCTGGGGGTGAGGTGAACTGCTCTACAGGCAGGAATGACTGCATCGACCGTCACAGGAACCTAAACTCCTGGCCAATGCCTACTTGTAGAAACCCTAGTTTGGATACCTTGGTTTTAAGCTGAATCCCAGCCACAAGCTTCCCTTTCTTCTGATACAAAACATGCCCTTCCAAAAAAGTCTAGGAAAATACAAGGCTTTGTCCCCAGCAATACCAAAAGAAAATGAAAAGGCATATTTTCTACGTTGCTTTTTTGACTTACAGCATTACAGATTTGTTTGCTGCTGCTGCTTTGGAGGATTGGACTGCATATTTCCCATTTGCAGATGTGATGTATAGGGAGTACTCTCCCTCTTTTCAACCAGCAGTTCCAATCATTGTAAATCCAGCCTGGAAATCCATCACCATCCAGGGAGTTTCCAAAACAGTAGACTAGAATGTCACTTTTATGTGCTTTTATACTGCTTGTCAACCTGTACTTAGTTTATGCCCAGAAGAGCAACTTTAATAAGAAAGACTTGAGCTAAGGTTTCACAAGATGAAGCATCCAGGAGTTTTAAGATATTCATGCCCTACGGCTCACTGCTACCTGGTGCTGTGTGCCATTGCTCTTTTGCAGGACCAGAATAGCTGCTTGTGTGGCTTGTGAGTCAGGAAATTACCCAGCTCAAAAATAAGCCAGTCATTAAAGAAAGTCATTAAAGGAAAGAGAGATTATTTCAAATCAAAATCAATAGATCCAGTTTGCAGTATAGCCACAGGAAGCAGAGCTGGAAAGTGAGCACATAGGGATGAGGACAGGGAGAGGGTCAGGGAGAGGGATGAGAAATGGAAAAATAGGGAAAGAATATTTCAAAAGAGTTTTGCAACACATTGCTTTGTCATGAGAAACTGCAGTCTGCTTCCACCTCATTTCTAAATAAGGTGGTTCTATAGCCTGGTGGTTGGTATGTGCACCTGACAGCTAAGACACACTGACTGAACTCCGCTCTGAGAGTTCCATCAGGAAAGGTTCTGCCCTCTCAGATAAACCCTCTAATGGAGCAAAATTAGATGGGGAACCTACTGCATTTACAGAGATTTCTGTCTCTCAGGCATCTCAAGGATTTCTGGACTTACTGATTTCCTCTGCTAAGGAAGTAATAGCCTTCCTTCCCTGCGGGAGACAAAAAGCCAAAACTTGCACAGCTTGGGTAAACAGACTGGTTTTAAAATCTTGGGGAAAGTTTGGCCCAGACAAGCCCATGGCTTCTGTCAGCCAAAGCCCTTGCCTTGCCAGAGGTTGATTCAGCTCTGGTACAAACGTGATGGTGCAAGGTGATGGAGGGACACCCTGCCCTACACAAAGTCTCTGCTTTGTCTGTCTGGGGCTGCACCCAGGCTGCATCTCTGGTCTCTGCATGCACAGAGACAGGGCATGGGACCAGACTGCCAGTCACCTGGCTACCTGGATATGCAGTCAAATCCTTCTGTCTCAATCTGGATAATACCTCCGGGTAGTCTTAAAGGAATAAAAAGCATATGTGTACCCAGCTTTTGGGTTTGCTTGGTCTTGGTGTGACCCAGGGGGTCACTGCTGGATGTGGTCACATCTCAAGCTGCAGTTCGTTGTTTACCTGTGTTCTCTTCTCCTATGTTGATGCTGTCACATGAGATAAATGTAGTATTGCCAGAAGAAAAGCAGATTTGCCTTTAAAATCATCATCTGTTCTTAATTTCCTTGTCAATTAGAGAACAGCTCCCGGGCTCAGGAGGGAACAATAGTCTCCCTCTGAGGTGTTAACTTTACGACATGCTACACTGTTCAACCACTTGCTTTGCTGTCACGGTGTGCATTTTATCTTGCCATGAGCTGGAAGCCTTAATTACAATCTTGTGTCTTCCATTGTTTGAGACAAATGACTAAGTGATTTATAAAGACAATTAGATTTGAATCTGCTCTAACTAATCTCTTTCCAAGTGCTACATCCTATTAGACACACCAGGCCTTTTTCAGAGCGGAATAAGGGAAGATGGGGAGGGGAGAGCTGCCTTTGAAATTCTGTTTCAGGGACTAAAAACCTGAGTAATCAATTGTCATTGCTGAGTCTTCTTTGGTTGTCACCAGCTACCTGTTCTATTCCTGCTGCACTTAAATACATCCAGTTGAAACTGGATCTACAAGAATCACAGAAAGCAGACAAGAACAATAACTCCAAGGCACTGTTTTGGGAAAATGCACTTTTCTGACTTTGCAGGAGTCAGAAATCAAATTCTTTGGTGGTGTGCTCTGATTGTTCTTGTAAATGGGGAGAGAGGAGAGTGTGCAGCTTTCCTTTGACTTTGAGCTTGCTTTATTTTCTTTAGGATCTCATGTCTTAGTGGTGCAGAGGGGCATTCACATACTCCAATATCGCATCACCTTTGTTCTGAAGAGATCATTACCCAACCCATTACACCAAAATGGAATAATACCTTCAAAAACAGGAAAACACTTCTTATTTTACTCCTTGAATCATTTCTACAAATCCATGTTTGTCTTTCTTAACTCACACCTTAGTGCTGCATTTCTCAACCCTTTGATTTTCTTTGTGGAAAATTCTTCTCTGGGTTGACTGGCTAAAGGATCAAGCATAAGAGGTTTACACTGGAAATTCAGGAGGTGGGGCAAGAAAAGCACAAGAGCCCCAGCACTGGAATAGGTCATGGGGGGAGATGATGAGGTGTTTTTTGACAGATATTTCTTGAGAAGTATTTGGGCAAATTTCTATTAGATCTGGTTTTGATGGAGTATTTTCTGTCTGGAAACACCAGAGGACAACTGGGGACACATCCAAGGCAGGCAGAACAAACCCTGGGCCTGCTCCAGCATCATAACCAATGCAGTAAATTATTGCCAGACTTTTCCTCCTCCCAGTGGTGCTGGGGAAGCTCCCGTGCCCCAGAAGCAGGAGAAGTCATCCCTTTCTATAAACTCCTTTCCAAGTCTCTGCTCTCCACCCAGTGTGCTTGACAAGTGTTACTCAGATAGATTTAGCAGCTTGAATTTGAAATACCTCTCCCTCTTCCATCCAAAAATCATATATACTTAATGAAATATGAAAATAAGTAAAAATCAGTTTTCTGTACACTGACATTCAGTTACTGGTGCATTAAGTTACTGCTTTCCTTTTTAAAATGGTTTCTATTAATTAAATATAATAATTAGTTTTTCTAATTTATGTTGTATATTTATCTAAAATTGCCACATCTGGTTATGCTAGTGTTATTAAATCACTACAACAAGAGCTGAAAGACTGACTGCCTACCTCTTTCAATGAATCATCCCAAGATGGAGGTACATATGATTTTCCTAAAGTTTGAAAAAAATTACACCTCAGATTAGAACTTATTTTAGTTCCTGTGTGCTAGCTAATAAGGTACTGCACACAGCAAAGAACTAAAGATTTTCTGATACATGTCTCTAGAATACATGGTTTTCAAAAATATCTTAAATTAATTTTATAAATCATAATATAAATTATTTTTATGTATCATAATGAATCCTACAGTTCATAAGCATAATATTTTAAGTGTTTTTCTGAATCTCACCAAACAACAACCTAGATCTTAGACTATCTTTGCAAATTATGTCTATATTTGTAGGTCCCATTGTATGTGTTTCCCACAGTCAAATAATATAATAATATATTTTATTCTCTTTACTTACATAACTAAGCTTTGTAACATGTAAAAGTTTTCTGACTTCAAGAAGTGTGTTTGCAAATTAAAATTGATTGAAAACTTAGATTAGTTCTAAATATAACATAATGTAATATAGCATAACATAATACAGTGTCTGGAAATTTGTGTCCTATATAAAACTTACATTATGAAGCTTTGTGTACCAATGAAAAAGTTTAGTAGAACCAAATTTCATTTCTAGTTGAGTAACTAAAAATGCACCTTAAACTTGGAAAAATAACCATTCGCTTTATACTACTTTGATCCCATATTTTTATAAATTCCTTTTACAGAGGCAGGTGAACATCTTCAGAATAAGGACCCTTGGGAATTTTTAAATAATTTCATGAAAGAACTTTGCTTGCAACAAGAAATATTTAAGTTTCTAGGCTGGATCTCTTGCTCTGCCAAATGTTTAGAAAGACATTTCAAGCACAGAAAATAGAAGGTTGTTCTCCTAAGTATAGGATTTGAGTAATTGTATAGAACAAGGGGTTTATGTTCTCTTCCTATCTGGAACTACTTGAAGGCATCTCACATACTTGTTTATGCCTTCCAATACTTGGAGATGAAACTAAAACTATTTCACAACGAAGTGCATTGGGTTGACCTTAGTTGTCCACCTACAAGCCACTCTATCACCTCCTCCTCTCAGCTGGACAAGGAAAAATAAGATAAAAATCCTATAGGTCAATGTAAAGTTTAATAACAGAAAAGCAAAGGTCTCACGTGGAAGCAAAGGAAAACAAAAGGATTTATTGTCTACTTCCAATTAGCAGGTGATGTCCAGACACCTCCTAGGAAGTAGTGCTCCAGCATACAAAGCAGCCACATTAGAAGACAAATGTCATAACATCGAGTGAGCCCCTCCTCCTCCTTTCTCTTAGCTTTTATTGCTAAGATGACATCACATGGAATGGGATATTGTTTCCACTTGTGTGGGTCAGCTGTCTCGGCTGTGTCCTCTCCCAGCCCGTCACTCACTCCCAGCCCACTGTCCTGTGGATGGGATTGGAGAGGCAGCCTTGATGCTGTGTGAATGCTGTTCAGCCAAAACACTGCTCTCATGTTAACTCAGTTACAGCCACAAAGCAAAGCACAGCACTAGGAGGGCTTCTGTAAGAAAGGATAGCTCCACCCCAGCCAGACCCAATATGCATATTCAAAATACTCGCAGGAATTCCCACTTCAAAAATGGCTGGAATTTCATCTGTGACTAGAGCATATGACTACTGAAACATTTCCTTAGTACCTCGAACATTGCAAGCAGCTACTCCAAATAAGGAACATCATATTTCATTCATTCTTTTGTTTTTCTTAGGGTTTGACCCATTATTTCTATAAATGCCTTAGTTGTCATTTTGTCTTTTTCCTCTTCACTTATAGACAGAGAAAACTGAAACCTTGGGATATCTAGAAGGGATTATACACGCCCATGACTACCTATCCCCTTCTTTTCCAGATCAGCAATTAGAAATTCCCAAAATGAACAGCTAACCCTATGTAGAAATAATGTTTTCTTTTCTCTGGGAATTGGCTTAGCTCAAGTTCTAGGAGGGTGATGAAATGAAATAAAAAATGTCCCAGGAACACAGAACACCAACATCTTGAAAGTACATCCTAAGAATGTGAAGTAAAATGCTGCAAAACTGTATCTAAAGACCGACGTGTGGTAAATCTTCCTCTCCACATGTCAGTACTTGTCCAGAACAAAACTTGACTCAACAAAAATTAATTTTCCCCACTTAAAAAAAAAAAAAAGCCTTGGAGAAACTTTAGAAGATTACTTGGGGTCTTTGATTATTTAATGAAATATGGCCCGATATAAATTTACCTCTTGTCAAAAAAAAAAATTTCCAGGGCTGGAGAGGTATGACCAGACCTTTTTGATTTAATGGTCTTTAACCTCAGTGAATAGAATTGCTGTAAATCACCATCTTGTCTTCAGTGACTTTTAGCGGATCTGAGACCTATATCTTCCTTTGCTGCCACTTCCATGTTTTTTTCCAGAAACATGAGTTGCACATTAACTCTGACCTGTAAAGTTTTTCTGTTCAATAAAAGCAGCCAAGCATACTTTTTGTAGCCTATTTGTTTTGTGTAGACTTGAATGGTGTCAAGTTCAGGTGTCTGAACTGCCTAAGCACAGTGAATAGATGGTGATTTAGTATGCATTTACTTAGAACACAAAGTCATTAACTCCACAAAACTAGTTTGTCAATCCCCAAAAGGATGTACATGGCAAGAAGGAAAACCAGAGCTGCTGGATCTAAGCTTGACAATTCCTTAGTCCAGAAATGACAAAGGCTCTTCTCTCTGAACAACTGTGGGCATTCAAATTATCAAAAGACTACAGACATGCAAGTTATGGGCAGCTATTTTGGCATCTCCAACGAACTCTGCTCCTGACATGACATGTCAGCAGCAACTGAAGAGGTAGACAGAAGAATGGCAATTTTACATAAATTTGCTCTGAGTAAGGAGTCTGAAAAAATTTGCAGGGTTTTAATTCCCAAGTTTTTTCTGAAAAACTTTCCCTCTTTGTGCAAAACTGACTGATTGAAAACATCAGGTGATATTATAAATAGTGCTGACAAACAGATCATAATTTCTCCAAGCTGAAGCACACCAGCTTGGTAATTTATGAAAACAAACTGAGTGCAATTTTTTCCTTGCAATTTGTGGAAAATGTAACTGGTCTTTTTTCTTACTTAAAAACCAAACCAAACCAAAACAAAAATACAAACACAAAAGAAAAAGAAGGACTCAACAAAACAAAATCCAAACTTCTAGATGCTGTAACTGACAGAAACAGATCCCCAGATGCAAGCCTTGACACTTTTCTTTCCCATGATATGTCAGGGCACAGCACAGGCCAGCTGGTGTTTGCTCAGGTTAAAAGCATCTCCCATGGAAAGCAGGGTCAGCTCAGGATGGGCCATTCCCATAACAGCATCTGGGAGTCTGACTCAAAGTTCACCAAAGGAAGGAGCTGCCCTTGGCCACACCGCCTCCAAGCTGTCACCCAAACTTCCAGGAGGGGGGATGCTCTTGGGGCCCTGATGCTGCACTTCATATGCACCATCCAGCAGTGCCAGGGGGAGACTGCACACAGACAGGCAGAAGGTCTTTCCATACAAAATACAGAAGCCAAAGTGGAACTTCTGCTGCTCAACTCCTTTCTATCTGTTCACTGTTTTATTCCATAGGTATTCATCTCGTAGCTAACTGCTGTATTCCATCTATGCTTTGTCTTGATAACTGTCACCCCCTTGAACAGTATCTATACTTCATGAGTGGGGAGATTTTACATCATTTTTATTGCTGTTTTAGGTCCTGCTTCTGAAAAGAACCTTACACATCCCCAGGGTCCTAACTTGCTGTGAGGATAAGCAACAAGAAAACCTGAATTAAACTGGGTTTAACATACAAGACAGAGATGCAGCCACAATCAGTACAAGACATCTTTCCAGGTCAAAGCAAAGTGCTCCATGTTAAGGACAGTGGGCAGCATTTTCTGATATGCCCGTGGAAGGGTGTCCATAAAAGAGCAGTAGGGAAAGGAACCATAACAGGATTTGCAATTGGCAGCAACTCCTTCACACCAGCTTCTCACATGCAAGTTTTACTGCACGCTCAGAATGCTGTGAAGTTGCCTAGCCTTTAAAAACCTGGATTCAGAAGGCTGCCCTCATCAATCTTGAGAGGGTGAAGCACAAGAAAATTTCGTCAACATGTGGCTGAAGAAAATGTTTTGCTCAGAGAACAGAAAGCATTCAGCAAAGAATTGAGTTTTGACACCTTCAAAGCAACTTCAGTCACAAGGCAACAGCTCAGTCAGTCTGATTCAACTGCAAATGTCCTGGCAAACAGTAGGATGCTAAATGCAGAGAGCTATGAGCCATTCAGTTCTTTGTAAGTGGTCCATTTGCTGCAATAAAGAAATGAGGGTCAATGGGGAAGTGCTGTCCCTATTTATTTATTTGATTTTTCATACTGCAATTTCGTTTGGGACCATTAGGTTACATATCCAACCACCCCTAGAATCTTATCAGTTTCTTAGAATGTCCTCCATTTTTTCTATTGTTTTTAACAAGTTTTTCTGTCTTCTATTGCAAATAACTGAAAAACCCTCACAAAATAATTTCTTCCTTTCTCAACTGCTATGAAAGAACAAATAACTTTAACAACAAGCCAAATTTCTTGCCTCTGTAACTTCATTGATTTAGAAGTGTTCAGATGCAGATAATCTGGGATAATAACTTCCTTCAAGTATGAGCAGATAAAACCACTAAACAAAAAGCTGCCATAATAGCAGCAGATTAACTATTACAATATATAGGGCTAAAACTATTCTTATTCATACAAACACAGAGTGATCTACCTGGAATCATTAGGTGAGATGCTGTTTGGAAACCAGCCATAGATTTTTTTTATAATGTGGTACTTTATGAGGTAAACAAAACAGAAGAAGCTCAGTAGAATTCTTTTATGAAAACTAACATGAGACATACCAGAGAAAGGTCATGAGCTTCACCTCAGATGTGTTTGTGTTGGATGTGGGCTTGTTTTTATTAGGGCTCTAGAAACCAGTGCAGTAAGCAGCAGGAGTGTAGAGGTAATATAATCTTTATATCTTACCAAGTTCTTCTTTGGATGCAACCTCTCCAGTGGAATTTATCAAAAAATATATTGCCTGATCAGGCTCACCACCTTATCTTACCTTGCACTTAAGCTGGATTTGGCATATGATTGTGTTGGTGTCTCCTTTGGATTCTGTTTATTTTTCTGTATGCTCAGGTACTCTATATGTCTCCACAGGCACAAGAATCCAGGCTCAGGAGCATTTTGTGGATGTGCTTTACTTTGGAGGTAAATGCTTAATTTAAAGACACAGGCTGCTCCTGGAGAAGCTGCCAAAAATGCTTTGGCTAACACAGAGACCTGGAAGATGAGACCTTAATTCACATTGTTTGTTCTGACCAAAAATTGTTACTTCTGGGCAATTTTTCTGGTAAATTTGAAGGGATTTTGTACACATCTACACAGAGCTATGACTATTCACATTTTTGTACTGGTACTGGGAGTATTTTAATTAATCTTTTGTATGGGAAAGCTGAGTCATGAGAAGATCTTTTTGTGGCGTTAATTTCGCTCTGCCACAAACCCAGTAACTAAAGTGTGTTTATGAGCATTTTATTGCTCTAAATTAAATACAGATGATAATTGCCATGAATCTCTGAAAAATGGCTGTATAATTTGAAACTGTAATTAAGTGAAAAGTGTATTAGCCTTCAAAAAACATTTAGATGGCTCTAAATGTGCTGCCATGGCTTAGCTTATTGCATTCCTGTGACTATGACTGATATGAAGAACCACATTTTAGTGACGTTCAAATGATTCATCATTGAGGATATTCTGATAACTCAATATTCTGGCAGATGAAGTGGGCTTCCAGAAAGATGTTATCTTGGGGCAAAGCCTTCAATAAATATGAATAAAACTGTGAAGGTTTCAGAAAAATAGATTTCTGTCATAATTTTTACATGTGTTGCACATTGTAATTGCTTTTTCATCGGTGTTGCAAGCTTAAATCTGTGAAAATAGGATTCCATTTCACATGGGGAATCAAAGCTTAGGGTGTGAAATGCCCTATACCCAAATGTGCAGACTGAGTCATATTCTGTGGCTGCTGACAGGGATATCAAAGAGGCACGTCCATGTCTTTTCCCAAAGCCACATGTGCCTGGCACTCATCCACCCCAGTCAGAAGGCTGAGGAGCAGCTTGGAAGTGAGAGAGAGAGGAGAAGAGAAGCAGAATTGTGCACCCAGGCAGGAGGAGAGTGATCAGAGCTCTCTAGGGAGAAGATCTAATACCCAGTGGCACTGGGACAAGGATGTCGTATGACTTATTGCCTGCCATGCTGCTTGTGGGCATCTGGGTTGATCAGCATCTGCTCTGTCCCCTACCTGCACTCATGGGGGTGTCACTGGCCAAGAATGTGCAACTGCAAACCAGCTAGGAGGCAGAGAACCTACTTTTGGGAACAGCCTGCACTCCAAGAGGGTGGGTGGGAAAAGAGACATCATATCTCATCACCTTCAGCTTTGAACAGATGTGTGTAGTAATTAAACGCACTGTTGGACACATTACCCAAAGTTCCTCTTAGAATAAATGAGGAAGTAAAGGTGCACAACTGTAGTGGTAGAGAAAATTGTCATCTGAATATCCGTGCTAAAATAATCATAATATCACAGAATTGCTTATGTTAGAAAACACATTTAAGATCCCTGAGTCAAATCGTTAACCCATCACTACCAAGTCCACCACTAAACCATGTCCCTCCATGGTACTGGGACTTCACCACTTCCCCAGAGAGCCTGTTTCAATGCCTGACAACGCTTTCTGTGAACAAATTTTTCTTGATGTCCAACCTAAACCTCCTCTAGCACAACCTGAGGTCATTTCATCTTGTCCTGTCACTTATTACCTGTGAAAAGAGACCAACCCTCACCTTACCACACCCTCTTTCAGTTGGTTGTAAAGAGCAACAAGAGTCCCTCTGAGCCACCTTTTCTCCAGGCTAAACACCACCAGCTCCCTCAAACATTACTCATTAGACTTGTGCTCCAGACCCTTTCCCAGCTTCACCAGCCTTGTTTCCCTTCTCTGAACACACTCCAGGACCTCAAACTCCTTTTCAAAGTGAGGGGCCCAAATCTGATCACAGTACTCAAGGCGCAGCCTCACATGCAGAGTACAGGGAGAAAGTGTGGCACAGCATAGGGGCCATGCAGTGGGTATTGGTGTAGCTTCATAGAGCAATGGACCACATTAAATGCACCGTTAAATGAAATGGAGCAGAGTAAATACAATTAATATTGCTACTGCTTGCTCTGTGCATGCATCCAATGGTGCAGACAATGCCTTACACAGGCTGCAACAAATGCACACCCCAAAGCTATCACCACGCTATCTCTCCATAGTCGTTGTCTATGCTTTGCTCACTTCTCCTTGCTGTTGAAAAGGTGCTGAGAGCATCCAACCTCCCGAGCTTCAGCTGCCGGGCTCAGGGCCAGCACCCCACCAGCAGAGCCAGGAGAAACTCCACTCCTCAGGGGACAGAGGGAGCCCACAGGGTTGCTGTGGCTTCAGCCCCAGCTGCTTCCAGTGCACACCCATGTGTTGGACCTCCCAGTGCCACCATGGCAGGCTAGCCAGGGGGGACAATGGCCCCATTATTGACTTTGTCCAGTCCTGCTCTCACTCTCAGCCCCTACAAGGCAGCCAGGGCCCTGATGGCTGTATGACAACAGCCTGTGAAATTTGCTCTGTTATTTCTCTATTACTATGCTACATATTTTAAAAAAAAATGAAAAGAAAATGCAGAGAATTATAGTATCAAACTGCAATAATTTCCCTTGAAATGGATTGTAAATCTTGCTATCTTTTAACACCATATACTAGGCATAACTTTAAATAAAATTAATATTGTTACTGCTTGCCCTATTCATATATTCAATAATGCAAACCTGCACTTTATTTGAAGCTATGTATAAATTTAATATACATACTATTACAGCAAGGTCACTTTGGACTAATCTGTTTGATTGATTCCAAGGAGGTGGCATGCAGAGGGAAAAAGTAATCTTGTATGGAAAACACACAATATCAGCCTGAAAACAGCCTGTTTTTGAGTCAGAGTATGTAAATGACAAATATTATAGTTTTACTTATATCACACAGCCAAGTATTGTTGCAGCTTTGCGAGTTATTTTCCATAATAAATTAAATTCTCTTTAGGGCTGGCCTTCTTGCTGTGTTTGTCACTCCACTTTCACAGTACTTTAGACACACAAGATCACCTCTTGGTTTTTGCCCTCAGATGAATTCTTGTACCAGCTCCTCCACTTTGTGCTATCAAAACAATAATCTATCAATCAGGACGAAAACATTTTATGAAAAGAAGAAAGGACGAAGTAATATTCTCTAGAACATTTCTCCTCAGCACAATATTGAGAACAAACACTGCAAGGTAATGGACAGCACAGAAATTTCCATTACAGTATGAGTGTGAACAAAAGAGATCCAAGCAGAAAGCACAGGTTTCTTTGCTCTGAGCACAGTGCCATGCCAATATTTAGCTGATGCTGGTCATCAGTATTTAGGCCAGACAGAATAGGCTGATATTTAAATATTAGTATACTTGTGTTACAACCTTCACATATTTTAGATCTGAAATGGCCATGAATCTTTAGCAGAATCCAAGGCACCAACATATTCCTCTCCTCTGCCTAGCAAGCAAAGGCCACTGGATGCTGGCTCAAACCCAGAAGCAGTGGAGCATCTTCTCAGACCACTACCTTATTTCAAAAACATTCCATGGGAAAAGGAAGCCATTACAACCCCTCATAAATTACTCCAGCAGATATTTGATCCAACTATGAAGAAAAAACCATGCTCATTGTCCTGACTTTTAATTTGGTCAACTGTCAGCTAGTAGATGTTAGTGTAAATGTTGAGACTTTCTGCTTCTTTACTCCTTACTTTAGCCCAAAATAGAACGGTGGGGTAGGCAGTAGTTCCTCAGCACCCTGATGAGGTCTGTGGGTTGGACAGTTAGAGAATAGTGGCTGAGGACTGGGGAAATAAACAAGGATTTGCTCCCTTCATTGTTCATCACTTAGGTACAGTGTGTTCATGTATTCTGTCTTCTCTTAGCACTGGAAGGGTAAACAAAGGTTCTTAAACTTTCAGAAAATCATTTTTCACCACTGATCAAAAAATACAGTCATGTTTTCTACAGAAGATGAGTACAATAGGATCTGAGAGTATCATAGGTAGGAGATGAAACAGAAAAGACAAACTTGGTGTTTATGTTCTCTATTATGTGAGTACAAGAAGCTGTTCTGTGTAGGTAAATTTTCTGCTGAGATAATGCACAAAAGCACATGGATCAGGCCCAAGACTGCAGGTGGCAGATTGTCTTGGGATACTTTCAGACTTGCACCTAGATCTACTTTTTATAACCCCAAGTTGTCAAATTGGATTCCTCTGTGAGGAGCTCTCACAGCTTTCCTCAGTCATCGCTTTGTGCCTCAACACCTTCCACAAATTAGAGAAAACTTTACCCTTTTTTTTGTTGCATGCACAAAGCAGAAGATATCATATGTGTTCATACTACATCCACCCTGTCTCTTTTCTCCATTACTCAATTGTACATTAGATTCAAAATCCCAGATTGTTTAAGGCTCAGCCCTCCATCAACTTTTGCCATGATATTGATCTTCCTGTACAAGCTATAATGTGTGGAGGTTCTGTGGATGAATGATGCTACCAAAAGTTTCTTATTATATTGCTGGTATCAACATTTTAAAGTTTATTCCTTTTGGTTTCCCATGTCAATGCTTTGCTAACAGCAATTCTCCATCCATAACAATATTTTCCTGAAGAGCCTTGATTCAGCCCTTCCAGTGTGAACATTTTTAACTGCTTTAAAAAGCTTTTAGACTCTTCAGGAAAGTCATAAAGCACTCCAAATAATCTCCCTCCTCCTTTTAAAAAGCATTTGTGGTGGACTAATACATTGCTTCAAACATGCTAATTACATCCCACAATGGTTGAGTATTGCATTACAAGACAGGTACAGCAAATTCAACAGCAGCACTCTACTTTTTGTGTTCCATCATGTTAATGAAAGCAATAAATCAATGACATGTTCCAAACCTTAACTTGTCCCAGAAAAGGGGAATGCTAACAAAATTTAGCACATCCAGCTTAGAATTTCTTCCAGATGGATAGGTCTCTTTTGACTCTGGAAAGGTCTAAATTCTCCTTTCAGCATAAAGGCAATCTTCCAAGATGCTGAGCATGCAATGGATCTGAATGTACTCTTTTTTGGGAGACTGTATTAACTTAGAAACAGGTACACTATTCAGATTAATGATAGGAGAAACACCATCCTGAGATGAATGACACAAGGAACAGAGTGTTACAGAAGATGATTTTACAGAGATAATAGGAAACAAGGAAATTTCAGTTCAGAAAGTCAGGAAAGTCTGTTTTCCCTTTTTTGGTATAAACATGCAGAAAATTTCAGTCTCCAGAGGAAAAAAGTAATATGAAAGGACTTTTTAAAATTGACATCTCTTAGTCTTGAGAATGAAGGCAAAATTAAGGCTTGCTTTAAAAAGTCAAAGGCCTAAATGATGGGAATTGGAGCTATACCTCCTTTGTCTAAGACTATTGTGCAATTAAAGTCATTTAACATAACCCTGTTCTCTATAAGGTGTGTACACCTTACTGTACAGGTACTGAACAGATATTTCTCCTCTGAAGTTTTGGTATCCTTCCTTAATTGATGCAGCATATACAGACACTCATTTGATAAGGCTAAAGGTAATCAGAAATAGCTGATAGTAATGCCCAAACATCACTAAAAACTAGAATTGCCACTCTGAGAGGGGCCAAAGTGTGGCTCATCTAGATTTTTTCTGTAAAACCCGGTCAGTATGCTGGATAGCAATGCCTGTAAGGCAGTAACCCATAAAGGGCTGCAGGTATTAACCTGCCATGGGCTGCCATGGAAAGCAATGAGAGTAACCAAGGATCCCATTTCAACTGAGCGAGGATCTGAACATCTCTTACAGTTGACAGAGGAGTGATGCTCCAGTTGTCTGGTCAGAATGGTCAGAACCATTTTCATTTCAATGGACCCTCTGCAAGGAAGCAGTTTATACTGAATTTAAGGAAATTAAATAGATTCTTTGCTAAGGGCTAAAGAGATTTAATGTACCACATCACAGAAAAACCTTCAGTTGGCTCTGTTAAACTTTTCTGCTAGCTGATCATGGTGTCCCTGACTACTTGTTCTGATATCATGGCACCTGGCTCCTACACATCTTCAACTCTGAAGAAGAGCTCTGAAGCAGGTCAGCTCACAGCATCAAATGGCAATGTCTGAGGTAAGGTCATTCAATTTCCATGAGGTCTTAGATGAATGGACATGACTTATAGGTAGAGCAGACACTACAAGTTGCAATACCTGAGTTTCTATTCCTGTTATCACAACTCTACAATACTTTAGAGTACTTATGATGCCTCTTTATTGTTTTTTGTTATTGGGTGCTAAGAAAGTGTGGCACCCACACCAAGAAGAAAGACAGATTTTACTTAGAGAGCCTGGTGTGACTGCATTGTAAATTTTCTTCATACTTCACAGAGAAGTTCCTACAATGTGTTTCCCTCAATTTTTATTTAGTAACCTCTTCTATGTAGCATCCTTTAACCTTGAGGAAATCTGTCTAAGCATTTATTGAGGAATTTTTCTGTCTGCCCTGCCTTGTGCAAAGTTATTCCGTAAACAATTTGTTTTGACGGATGTGTACCGAGTATGGAGAGGCTTAGCAGGAAATGGGTTGGACAACCCTTACCAAATGAGTAAATGTCAGCAAAGTATAAAACAGACTTTGTAGTCTGGAAGACCATAAAAAATTCTATTTATATTAATCACTGTGTTTGTTCAGCACCTGAATATGTGAGTTTAAAGGAATTTAGAGAAAGAAAATTCCCCTGGCTTGCTGTGACAATAATAGCAATTATCAGCTACTGCAATTCAGTCCTTGCTATTTTGAAATGAGAGGTAACTGAAATTTTTACTTTTCCATTTGTTTTTGTTAAAGGGTTCCTAAAATGCAGAGGTAAAACCTGTCATCTCTGGTGTTATTATGCAGCTTGGAGAAGTAAACCATATGTTTTATTAAACCATAGCCAACACAAATATATAATCACTGAGGAATTCTATGAAGACAGTGGATTAGGTCAGCTGTAGAACTTGTAACTTTCAAAATGCATCTGGCAGCCAGACCAGCCTGACAGTGATCCTGGTGTCATCTGCTCTCTCCCTGTAGAACTGCCAGGCCATGACATCTCTGAAAGTCAAAATGATAATGGCACAGTGGTACTAATATAGTGGGCTCTAGAGTCCCAGGCAGAACTGTGAAACTCATTTGTCTTAGTTTCACATCTTAGTTGTATCCAAATCAAACTGTGATCATTCAGAATAGCCACTTGCTCATTATTTTGTCACCTAATTGAGGCCCATTTTAAGGTGGGCAAAGTAGTTAATCAGTTCTTGTGTTCCTACATCTCCTACTTAGAAGTGCAATCGCAGCATTGCCATTCTTATGACAAATGCAAAAGTTTTTGATTTATTAGATTAATACAATTTTTCTGCCTTTAGCAACTTTTTATAAACATTTCTCTGTGAAGAGATGAACTGCATTTCTGTTACTGGAACAGCTCATCTGAGCTGTGTGCTAAATGCCTCTCCATTTTGCTGTACTTGATATGAGAGAAGTGAACTGACTGGGACACAATTCCAGGATATTTGTGTCTGGGAAGCTGAAGAGTAATTAGACAATCTTCTGTGGAATGAGTCTATGCTACAGCTACATCTTGCCTGTTCCTTATGAGCATTTTAACGAGGGCATCATGACAACTGAGATTCACTTTCCAAGACACAACCCACAGCCTTCCTTGGGATGGGGGGGTTTGCCTCACCCTGGGAAAGTGACTTCACTGGTCAGCAGGACAATTCATGAGCATTTCCACACTGATCCTATCTCTTTCTCCCACACCTGCAAACTTATCACAAAATTGATTTGTAGGTTCTAACACATAGCAATAAAATCAACTCCATGAAGATAACTTGACTTGTAAACTTTGTAAAGTAACAAAGAGTCCTAGTTTATTTATGTCATGTCACTGTGTTGCTGTTTTAAAACTATTATTGTGTCATACACATGCCAGCTAATAAAATACAGACTCATATTAGCTACCTTAGAAATATCTGTGGCAATTTTACACATTTGTAATAATGGCTTCTACTGCCCAAGAAGCCTCTCTACCTAGGAGGTAGAAGCAGAGACATTCAGAACCAAAAAGAACAATTTTTCAGAGAAGACAGCTGTAGTGCATGCAGACAAATAAAGACAATCCTGGACATCAAGCATGAGATGAGCCCAGAAAGGGCAAAGACTTGCTCTGCATCAAAGCTCAGTCCAGTCTGCTTTCTGGAATGGTTCAGGCAGCTGACCAGCTATCCCAGGCATAACAGGGGTAGTGTTGTGCAACAACAATGGACAGGTCCATCCAGCCAAGCTACCATGCTCATAGGAGACCTTGCAGGGTCTGAGAATTTATCTTCAGGTAGTTTCTCTAGAAACAGCAGCACAGTAACTTTACCTTGGTCTTTCTGTTTTAGTTAAGTTCAGATTAGGTGAAGCCAATTTTGTTCTCACAACCAATCCCAGCAGGTAGCACTGTTCTCTCAACACCAAATGGCTTTCCTCCCTTTAGACTACTTACCGATTTCTTTTTAGTGTTTGTCTAAATATAAATCTCCTGGTTTTCATTACCGAATCCTAGGATCATAGAATATGCTGGGTTGAAAGGGACCCATCAGGATCATCAAGCACTTCTTGAACTCAGACAGGTTTGATGCTCTGATCACTTCCCTAGGGAGCCTGTTCCAGTTCCAAGGAGAGAGATTCTATACTTGATTATGCTCCCTCTGTTCTTGATCATTCTCCCAGTCTGTCTCTGAAAAGCATGAGAATTTTGCAGATTATCATATCAAGGCCTGAAACACTCCACTGATTTCCTGCTGAGCTGCTACAGTTGCTCACCCTGAGTATCTGATCTCTAGGTGCCCAAGTATGGGGCTTCACTTAATGACATGAATGTTGTAACAAATTATAAAGGACAGTGACAGAATTTTTAATGTATAAAGGGTGTTTTGGTGGGAAGACTTAGTGCTGTGCATTGCTATAAGAGCTTTTGGCCTTCAGGAATACTCAGTGATTTGGAGATCATAAGGAAACAGACAATGTAACAGCCAGAAATCTGGCTCAATGTTCCTTATTGAGGGTGCTTCTGAAGCAATGGAATTTCAGAGCACATTAGTGATATGGAGGAAAGGGGAAGGAGGGTGGGATGAAAGGAGAGAGGGAGGAAATAAGGAGAAAGGAGAGGGAGGAAAGGAAGTAGAAATGTCAATCTTTTCAGTGCTTGGCTTTGCTTCTCTTGGACTGAGAATTTTGTGATTGCCTTAAGAAGTAACAGGGAAAAAACATTTTGTACCTTCACCTGGATGTAATAATATCCCTCTCATTAAAAACAAAATACAGTAAAAAGCAACCCAGATATCTTCTAAGTGCCACTACTTGGGCTGTTTTCCTGTGCTTCCTCAAGCACTGCGATCTCTTGTCTCCTGCTTGTAGCAGAGAGCAGTGTGTAGATTGCAGAGCCCTTAACTCACATTGGGACCCTTAATCACAGATCTCTCTTTCCCTTCAAGGTCCTCTATGCCCAGTGCCAGGTGTCACATGTCTCTAGAGCATGTCACCACAGTCTTTGGGTTCATGCTCTTGTTTGGTGGCCTCCAAGGGATGATGCCAGGCCCAATGAGGCAGCTAAGCACTGAAAGATGGCTCACTAAGCAGAGCACCACAGTCAAGAAGGACTTACAAGGTGGCAATTTCACAGCAAGTCACGGCTTCTTCTCTGCCCATCATTTTCCACATGGTTCAATGCTCCATCATTTCCCCTGAATGTGCCTCCTCTCAGAAGGATAGGTTACATAGCTTCATTTTGGCATCAAGACATACTTGGCACTTTGCTGGCTAATCTAAATAAATGAATGTGCTCCTCTTCTTTCTATTCAGCTTTTTCTTCTTATAAAGGGTATGATATGGTAGGCAAAGGTAAAGACTTGAACTTGGACTGTCTTCAGAATCATCCAATGAGTTAACACTCCAAATTGTCTCACTTCAAACACACTTTAGATACCAAATTTTTCCAGCTGTATCTAAGGTCAATGTAATTTATTTATTTCAGTCTCTCAATACTGCAGTACACATGTTTTTTCTTTATGTCACACTACTGCTCCCTGCTGCCCAAGTTCTATTTCAGATCCACAGATCCATTTTACACCACCTAAACATGAGACAGATCATATAATGACTGAAGGTAACTGACTCCTCAGAAGCAGGGGGCTGTCAATGAGATGTTTGTCTCACCATGATTAATTACTGTGAAATACCTACAGAGATTTAAAATTATGATTAATTACCAGAAAATGCACTAAAGTAAAGACTAAATTCTACTAGTTGCTAGGTTTACCCAAGAGTTCCTGTACATCCTGCATCTGGGGACACTTGTGCAACACACAGTCAACTGATAAAACTCCCACAGAACCTATGGTGAATTGTCAGGAAAGGGCTACATAAAAATAGCTTGTAGTAAGCTCTGTTTCAATATGTATAGTCAATGGTTGAGGTGTTAATAGTCAATTTCTTTAAATGCTGTTTTGTTTTACCTAGCAGATACTAATTTTTTTGCAAAGGAAAATACCTTAAAAATAAGCAATTACATTGTTGGTGGTGTTTTTTTCTTTATTTGTCCTGCTCAAAGACACAACAGTTATCATAAAGTTAATGTTCTTTCTGAGGTAAAAATGCTAGACTCTACCTGTATAATGCATTTCTTTTCTATTTTATTCATCACAGAGGCTGAGAAGATTAATTAGCTTCAGTATTTTACGTTAAGTTTATTATAGATCTAAATTTTAATAGGTTTGAAATCATCTTCTGTAATCCCACATTAAAAGAAAAGCTAAAAGCAACTTACTCCATTTCCTGGGAATATTCCCAAAGACTTTTATCATCCACATAAAATCCAGAAACGAGACCACACTGCGTCATGTGGCGGGGAGGAGGTTAATCTGTCCACCCAGACTTCTGCCACATTTGCCTCTTGCTGGATCCATGACAGCCTCCTCCCACCTTGCAGATGGGTGCTCATAAGCACACTCATATCACTCATATTTCACCAGGTAGAAGCAATCTGGTGCTGTGCTGGGTGAGATAGGATGGGGAAGATGATGTGGCACTGAGGGTATCTGTTACCTGCACAAACGAGTAACCAGAGAGCACCGTGGACGGTGTTAACTCCTTCAGCTGCTAAAAGCTCATCAAAAGCACTGTCTCTTTGAATGAGAAAAATTTATAATACTAATCACATCAACCCTTCTTCAGTTTTCCATGCAAGACTTCACCACATTTTCAATACATTTCAGTTAAGTGCACTGAATTAAATCCTTTCAAAAAGTTTTGCTTTTGTAACACTCAAAATTCTTAGTGAATTTTGTCACTGGGCATTCTGGGAGTGAATTCTTTTGGCTGTTTCCTCATTTCCTCCTTCAAACTGCAATCCATTTAACATAGCTTTACAATGTTGCTTTACATCATGTTGCAGTTAAAACCACAGGGAAAAATGGGTGCTCTGAGAAGTGGGATTCCTTCTGAAGACAATTTACCCAACTTTAAACCAACTTAGATAAAACCAAGAACTGTAGAGATCTTCATGTACACACACACTAGATCTAACTTCTAGGTACAGAGTAATGGTACCCTTTAGTAGCAGGTACATTATGCACGGGGATTCATCCTACACAGAGGTTTGCTAGACACAGCAATCATTTTCTTTTAGCAGACCTGTAAGAGAAAGAACAAACAATTAGACCTAGTAAAGCTGAAAAAAACTCCCTCTTTCCCTTGCCTCCTCAGAGCTTTTCACTTCCTACAGGTTTAAAAACCTGGCTGAAGACAAGCTGCTGAGAGGACACTGTGAGCATCAAATCTTTATTCCTTTGGAATTTTATTAAAGAAGAAAAGAATTTAAAGGATTTAAAAAATTTTAATAAAGAATAAATGAAAGGTGGATTCAAGTGTGAAAAAAAGAACCATCAAAATTTGATCTGGGAACATCCCATCCTCTACTCTTTAGATATTTTCACCCATATAATATTTTTCTTTCAGGAACAACTATTGAAAAGTTCTAACCTAAGCCTAAGGATGAGGTAACTCACCAGAGGAGTAGCTGTAAAAAATGTTGTGTATCTAAGAAGTGGGTCAATGACCAGGTATCCTCTCTCAATTAGGTAAGTACAAGATGACAACAAAGAGCTGAGCTAAGAGTAGAGAATTAAAGAGAATATTGGAATTTTCTAAGACAAACAGAAAATTCTGAAAATAATTATAATTTATCATTGCAAAGAAGTGACCCACTAGTACATGAATTGGGTAGGAGTTAAATGTCCTTCTGAGAAATTGCTCCAGACTCTGCTAGCCTGGAAAACTCAGTTTTAGTCATGGCAGCTGGAAAGCTGGCCTTACTTCTCCACACTAGTACAAGCCAGTTGTTTAAGTTGCAATTGCCCCTTTAAAATGTTCAGGCTGTGAAAAAAATAAAACCAACACATTGGCATAATGAAGTGCAACTATGAGGAACAGCTTTTTAATGGGAGAGCACAGATGTTCTGTGCACAATGGCTATGGTTTTAATTGAAAAGTGCCATTGTTTGGCCATCATTTCAAATCACGATACTCTAAAGGAGAGTTTTCAGGACATACACACTTGAGGAGCACAAAGCTAAGGTAGAGCTAAATTGTTATATCTGCTCTGCTCTGAATGAGTGAAAAGAAAATGGCTTTCACGTGCATGAAAAACAAAAATTGGAAAAACATAGTTGCTGTAGAAGGGGAGACCAGGAGTGAAAGATAGAGTGTGGACAGCACCAGCCTTCCATCAGCTGACGGGAGGAAATTAAAATAGATTTTTGCCCAAAAGCTCCCACTACTGCAATGGGTAGGAAGACAGTGCTGCTTCCCTGGAGCCTCCAGGCTGGCTATGCAGTGGCATTGGAACAGGAGGAAGAGGGAAAGAGATACGAACACCCAGTGTTTGTTTCACTAGGCAGAGGTGCCCAAGTCAGCCATGCCACACCACTGCACAGACTCCATCCTCTGCCACAACACCACAGGAATCCTGAACAACATTTCGGCTGCTGCCATAAGAGAGCAAAGCTTGCCTTCCTGACAGCAGGGTCATCAGCAGCCACTCATGGTGAGCACTCACACTACTTTTATTTGTCCTGTACGTCAGACTCTGTACATGCTCTGAGTTAGGCAAGCTGGATTGGACCTCCCAGCTGTGGTGGTAACAGAAGTAATACCTTATATATTATCAGTCAGTAAATAAAGCATATCAGCCACAGGAACACAGCTCTTCTCCAGTATCTACCTTAACTTGAGCATTTCAGATCAACTGTAAATGGCAACCCTTGTTTCAGCCTTGGAGAAACAACCATAGAATCATAGAATCATAGAATGCTAGGGGGTTGGAAGGGATCTTAAAGACCATCTAGTCCCAGTCTCCCCTGCCATGGAGAGGGACACCTCCCACTAGACCAGGTTTCTCAAGGCCTTAGTCAGCCTCTCCTTGAACTCTGCCAGGGTTGGGGCACCCACCTCTTCTCTGGGCAACCTGTTCCAGTGTCTCACCACCCTAACAGTGAAAAATTTCTTCATAATATCTAACCTAAATTTCCCCTCTTTCACTCTGTACCCATTACTCCTTGTCCTATCACTGCAGTTCCTGACAAAGACTCCCTCCGGCTTCCCCGTAGGCCTCCTTCAGATACCGGAATTTTGCTATGAGATCTCCATACAACCTTCTCTTCTCCAGGTGAACAGTCCCAACTTTCCCAGCCTGCCTTCACAGGGGAGGTGCTCCACTCCTCTTATCATGGCACTCATCTGGACTGGCTCCAACAGTCCCATGTCCTTTTTATGTTGGGACACCAGAACGGGACACAGTACAGTTGGCAGGGTCTCGCAAGAGCAGAGGGGCGGAATCACCTCCTCCACTCTCCTCTGGATGAGCCCTGGATTTTGTTGGCTTTTTGGGCTGCAAGTTGGCTTGTGTTGAGTTTTTCATCAACCATCACTCCCAAGTCCTTCTCCACAGGATTGTTCTCAATCACCTCTCTGCCCAGCTGTAGGTGTTTCTGGGATTGCCACAAATGTCACCCTCTGGATACTGTATTTATTAAGAGGGACAAGTACAAGTTGAACTCATTGGTGCTTAAAGTAGAAGACTTTGAAAGCCTCTATAAAATAATGCCTCTGGAGAATTTACCTTCCCACTCAGCACTGGCCACTAATTCTGATTATACAGGACAGTTACACAGCAGATAATTATGTCCAGAGTTGCAAATAGTCCAATAGGCTCCCCAAATCTGTTTCACCAGCACTTGCCACACTAATTGGCCAACAGAAACAGGGAATTCCAATTAATGAGCAATAAATATGATTTTTCCACATACTTCACCACTATAGAAAAAAAAAGGAATAGAAAAATCTGAAGAGTCATAAGATGATAGGACAACTACTGTGAAAAGAAATTCAGGTATATTCTGGTTGCATAAAAACTTTATCCCATGGCAAATCATGGGAAAAGAATTGACAATCAAGAGCCACTTTCTTCTCCAGACAGCAGGGAAGAAGG
>VZTR01002622.1:124411-144993 GCA_013400775.1 Chaetops frenatus | reverse complement strand
ACCTCCCACTAGACCAGGTTTCTCAAGGCCTTAGTCAGCCTGTCCTTGAACTCTGCCAGGGTTGGGACACCCACCTCTTCTCTGGGCAACCTGTTCCAGTGTCTCACCACCCTAACAGTGAAAAATTTCTTCATAATATCTAACCTAAATTTCCCCTCTTTCACTCTGTACCCATTACTCCTTGTCCTATCACTGCAGTTCCTGACAAAGACTCCCTCCGGCTTCCCCGTAGGCCTCCTTCAGATACCGGAATTTTGCTATGAGATCTCCATACAACCTTCTCTTCTCCAGGTGAACAGTCCCAACTTTCCCAGCCTGCCTTCACAGGGGAGGTGCTCCACTCCTCTTATCATGGCACTCATCTGGACTGGCTCCAACAGTCCCATGTCCTTTTTATGTTGGGACACCAGAACGGGACACAGTACAGTTGGCAGGGTCTCGCAAGAGCAGAGGGGCGGAATCACCTCCTCCACTCTCCTCTGGATGAGCCCTGGATTTTGTTGGCTTTTTGGGCTGCAAGTTGGCTTGTGTTGAGTTTTTCATCAACCATCACTCCCAAGTCCTTCTCCACAGGATTGTTCTCAATCACCTCTCTGCCCAGCTGTAGGTGTTTCTGGGATTGCCACAAATGTCACCCTCTGGATACTGTATTTATTAAGAGGGACAAGTACCAGTTGAACTCATTGGTGCTTAAAGTAGAAGACTTTGAAAGCCTCTATAAAATAATGCCTCTGGAGAATTTACCTTCCCACTCAGCACTGGCCACTAATTCTGATTATACAGGACAGTTACACAGCAGATAATTATGTCCAGAGTTGCAAATAGTCCAATAGGCTCCCCAAATCTGTTTCACCAGCACTTGCCACACTAATTGGCCAACAGAAACAGGGAATTCCAATTAATGAGCAATAAATATGATTTTTCCACATACTTCACCACTATAGAAAAAAAAAGGAATAGAAAAATCTGAAGAGTCAAGATGATAGGACAACTACTGTGAAAAGAAATTCAGGTATATTCTGGTTGCATAAAAACTTTATCCCATGGCAAATCATGGGAAAAGAATTGACAATCAAGAGCCACTTTCTTCTCCAGACAGCAGGGAAGAAGGAGATAATGTGTAGAATTGGTAAGAATTTTCGCTGCTCAGGAAAAATACAGAAAGCAGAAAAGCCCATTTAATTCATATTCTTCAGGATAATGCAGGTCTGCTTTATACCTTTCTTTTGCTTATCTCTTTCTGCTCTCTCCTTTTTCCTTCTTTACACAGCTGTCAATTTGGGAGTGAAAAAGTCAAGATGCTCGTCAAAAAATTTGATCCCACAGAAGATATGGAAAATGGTCAAAAAGCCTTGGCTAAAGGAGCTCTGGCTGCTACTCCTCGTACTCCTCCCACTCCTCCTCCTTTCACCACTAGACATTGTGGAAAAGATACGCTGTTGGAGGCAGAGGTATCTGCAAGACTCAGGAAAACTCAAAGCCTGGCTTAAAATACAGACACAGATTTTTGTTGGTTTTTAAAGTTAGCTCATAAATCTGTGTTTTATAACATGCACTAAGTGAAGCAGAAAACAAATTATGGGTTCTTATGGGGGAAAATAATGTTATCATTGCCCTATAACAGAATTTTTCTTTTAAAATATTTTTCTGTGACTGTAACAGAAATCTCTTTCCACCTCGGCTACGATTCATATGGATACATTGCTGGGAAGACCATTCTCCTTGCTGTAGAATAGTCAGGAATTGGTTGAAAAGTAACTTATGGGATTCATTAGCAGAGAACAAAGAGAGACTGGGCAGAACACCAGCTAATATTATTTTGGTTTTGGAGTATGCATATACCATTTCATGTGTCCAGCCAAATTGTTCTTAGAAACAGGTAGATGTGACACAATAAATAACACCATTCTGTTCTGTCCAAAACTATCTACACCTAAATGGTCTGAGAAGCACAAACAGAAGGGACAGAGCTGACTAACTTCTGCCATTAAAGTAAATGTGCCACCATCCTCAGTACTTCCAACATTTCAGGTTTGTTAACTGCAGTAGGGTTGCCTAAGCTACACCACTATGCAGGATTTTGCATTTCTATTAACATTGCTGTGCCAGGCAGAGATCTTGTTAAGGTTCGTTAATCTTTAATTATGTTTTTAAAACCCTGTAGCCACAGTAAATACCAGTAGTTTATAGTCAGCTGTGAGAAGCAATATTAACCTCCAATCTGCATACACCAGTCTGCTCCTGTACATTAAGCACCTAGCACTGTTCACCTTCTCTACCATTTTGCCTTGCACACAATTTACATCATCTGAGTTCTCTAAATTGGTATTTATACATAGAACTCACAGCCTGCATATGCACACAAAATCAGGGCTAGTGGGTAATAAGGTAAGGAATAGTAAAGATCAGAATAAGAAGCAGAGGCAAATGAGAAGGAAGACAGACCATATGATATAGAGCAGCCCTGGGGAGCTAAGGGAGAAGAGATGATGCTTCAGTCAATTCCCTTTGTGTAACCCACAGTCATTTATAACTTGAATGGATGAATAAGCGAATAGTTTTCCTTCCAGCTATCCTGCTAGCTGTAAGTGTGAAAATATGGTAAACATTCTCTCCAAAATGCATTCCTTGTTTCTCATCTCCTACTGTGTGCAGAAACTAGTTACATTCATTTTAAAATACTTCTTGGCTGAGTTTTTTAGCCTCCTCAGATATAGGAGCAGAGACTTAATCACTGTTTAACTTTCAAGCTGGTTTGTCACTTGATTTAAACATAACTTTCAGAAAGCTTAGTCACTGTAAGATCCAAATTTGTGAGACATTAAGCACCACCCTTGAGCCTTAATGCCCTCATTTGCCTTTGTCTTCTGAAGAGGTTTAGGATAAGGTCTTTAAAAGCAACCACCAAGAAGCCATGCCTAAACAGTCTTTCAATTAAGGCTTCATCCCACAGGCAGTTATGTGCTAGAAGTGCAGAAACCAAGGGCTAGCACTGACTACTTAGTGTTTGTTTAGTGCCTGGGCAGTGAAGCTTAATAACAGAGTGAGCAAATGCAAAGACAGGAGGGAAAAAAGCATCTGGCACTACAGCCAAATTTGTGCAGCCTCATGCTGAGTCTGGCAGAGGAGGGGCACGTGGGCATGCCCAGCATGAGCTGCTCAGAATGACAGTCATGACACTGAACTCAAGTGAGGAATTTCAAGTGCTACCTGTGAAAAGAACCAGCAGATCACTCAAACGTGACCACATCAGAGATGAATCCACAGCAACGACACAGTAAAGATCAGAAGAAATTGAGGGCCATTTTTTTCCTAATTTTCAGCAGTCTGTTGACCCCGTTCATGCACAAGGCAGCTTTTATGTTGTTCCAGGTCACAGCCTGTGATGGGCTGCAGTAACAAAGTCTGCCCGGTAGCCCCGCAAGCAGCTCCGGGCTGCTCTCCCACTAGTCAAGATCCTGTGTTGCTTCCTCATAGATTGGCCTGGAAGGGTGAAACAAATACAAATACCATCAGAAAAATTGTTCTTATCCTCTTCTGGTATTTTCATTCTGATTTTACCTTTGTTCTCTACATCTGTTTAGCCTGCAGGTTTATGGAGAAGCATTTGCTGAAACAGCAAATTCTTGTGCAAGCTGTAGACTAAGAACTTGTAGAAATTATTCAATGCACAAGGAATAAATTAAAAATAATCAGATAATTAGCAAACAGAAAACAGAACCAATTTGCATTAGTCATCAGCTCTCCCTAGCAGTTCTGACCTTGGAATGGCTGGTGGCTGTTTCATACACATGAAATTAATTTCCCACTAGTTCAGGGGACCTCACGACAGTCACTATGATGTCCCTTGAGAGCTCTTTCACTGCCATCAGACTCCATTATCTACCACGGACAGGCCAGCTGCCTGACAAGGAACAGTGGTGACAGTGGGACCAGCAGGATCACTGGCAAGGCCCAACCCCAGATCCTGCACGAGGCCATCAAGCCTAAGCTGGGGTATCAACAAGGCTAGCCCAAACCCTATGGCCACCACATCTGTTAACAGACATGGCATGCAAACTCTCAGTTTTGCAGATTTCTTGCAAACTCATTGAGAAACAGAGGTAAAATTCATCTGTGCTAATTCATCTCCAGCTCAGCTGGAGATTTAGTCAGCATGATCTTCTTGCTATTTCCAAGTGAGTTAGACTGTGGGAGCTACTAATTGCCTTCCTTGTAGTCACATGAGAAAAGCTGTCTTTGGTCAGATTAACCTCAATATTCAATAAAGAAAGTTTTTCTGTGATCCTTGTCTGAAAGTCAGCCATCAGTTAACCTTTTTTGGTGTCCCTAATAAAGTTGATTATACCTATACCAATTTATATTGCTGGAAAGGGAGTTCAATTTCCCTTCAAACTCCAGTACCTCCTCTAGGAGATAATGACTAAAATGTTCAACATCCTCTTTCTAAGCTGCATAATTACTCTTCTTTCCACACTTCATATCTCTTCTGCTTTCAGAGACAACTTTTCTCTCTCAGGGCTGCCCTCAGTGGAACTCACCTTATGCCTTCAGATGCCCTCTCTGTCAGCTGCCAAACTGCCCTTCTCTGCCTCTGAAATTTTCTCCTGGGGATTTAATTTGCAAAACACATCAAGAGGGGAAAGCAACCACTGTGGTGCCAGCAGGAGAGATTTGATCTCTACAGGATTTTGGTACCTGAGGATATCCAGGTACCCTGAGGATGCCCTTCAGAGGGGGTATCCGTGGAGTTAACATTGACCTTCAAACACCAGATAAGGAGAACAAAAAATATGTGTATTTCAACTGGGATTTAATTTTTTTTCCTTTAAGGTATTGTTCTAATCCCTTCAAACAACTACTGGTGCCACTAAGGACAGAGATCAGTAGGCATCTCCTGGTGGTCAGCTTTATCCCACATTGACTCCTAACACTTTCACCCTGTATGTATGTTGTACCACATGAAAGCAACCATTCTCTTCCAAATGAGCTGACATCTTCTCTCCAACTACCCTGGGAATCTCTTTAGCCCACAGCAAATTGAATGGAAAATGAAATGTCATCACCTGGCAAGATGGAGAACAGCAGTCCAGAAATACTTACTAGTCTGGTGGTTACCAGTGTCATCTAGAAGGTCCTAAGCCCAGCTTTCAGGACAGACACCTAAAGTTTCTCCTGAAAGGAAATTGGAGAAAGGACCACCAATTTTCAGGAAACTCTAATTTGGGTGACCCACTCTGGCAGGAGTTTCAGGTTTTAAAACACAATGAGATGCAAATATTTCCCAAACACTGCACCCAGGGCTTTTTGTTGGCTAACCAAGGAGACCCTCACCTCAGCATGCTCGCTGTTTTCAGGTACCTTGCTTTATCATGTGTTATGGCTAGGTGCCCAGGCACCCCAAGTGATGAAGAGAAAGCATCCCAATGGATGTCAGCACATCTAAAAGTCAGGAATTGCCCTGCCCTACACAGCACACCCTGGGGAAATTACATACCATAAAACACCATGCCCAGTATATCAACTGGGGGAGTTTCTATGCTGTGAGGAGCCAGCTGCTGCTCAGGGACAGGCTGCACATTAGTCAGCAGGTGGTGAACAATTGTTTTGTGCACCACTTTCCTTTCTTTAGTTTTATTCCACTCTGTATTTTTATCTCCCTTCTCATTATTATTAATTAGTGTTATATTTCACATTATTTCAGTTATTAAACTGTCCTTATCTCAACCCATGAGTTTTACATTTTTTCCAATTCTGCTTCCCCTCCCACTTGGGGGGAGAGGCAGTGAGGAGTGTCTGTGTGGTACATATTGCTGGCTGTTATTAAACCGTGACAGAAGTCAGCGTGCCTGCTGTGCCCTGGCACAGAGCCCCAGAATTCCAGCACTCACGAGCTGCTATTGAGCTGTGGGTCTGCCTTTGTTTGCCTGAGCAGCATGTATACACTGGAGCTGCATTAGCCTGCACCTCGCCGTGTGCTGATAAAAAATCGTGATGAATTACCCAGTTTATTTTGGCTCTGCGTAGAGCTATCAAGTCTCTCAATATGCAAATGGGTCTTGTTTATCATGTGATAGATACTGTGTAATGCAGCACCTAAATTACACTGAGTTTGCAATACCATCTGGTTTCATCTTTCATTATATTAGAGTATCACTATGTTACATTTGACCTGAAAACCGGCGCAGGAACAAAGCAGGGGCATGGATGCAGTTTGAAGTGGTAAGAAGCCCTGCTCACTCACATGAGGCAAGCAAGTTTCAGACATAATTCTCTTTTCTCCTCCTCAGATCTGGAAAACAGCAAGTACCAAGCAGGCCACAGCAAAAATCTAGTATTATGCACAAGTTTACCTGGAAGTAGAGTCAGGAGACACTGCCATAGAAGGAATGTCCATTCAAATTTTCTCATGTGACAGAAAAAGACTGACATATGGTGGAAGGAAAGCCAGTGAACTTTCAGAGGAAGAGTTTGTAGATATTAAGTTACTTTTGGTTTGATACTCTTAAGACAGAGTAAATATTTACTTTTTTTAGCAAATTCCAAGTCTTCCCATTGATGCCAAACTGATTTTTGCTTTTAAATATTCTTCACATATACTTGTAGCTCTCTAGCCTATTTTTGTATAACTGTATAGATTTTTTAGCTAGCATATTACCCACTCTGTTAGACAGGGGGACAAAGCACATTCCTAAAGGCCCCTATCCTATCTTGCTTCCTCTGGGAACTAAGGATGAGCCACATTCCCAAGACACTTTCTCATAAACCACTAGCAAAAGCGGGGGTCTGGAAAAGGGTTGAACCAAGGGGGTGAATTACCTCATCACCTCTGCTTCTACTTGGGCATTCTTGTCAATTATGCTAATTTTCTACACTTATGAAACTGTGTTCATCCTGTATCCTGTGAGCATTTTTCCATACTTGCCCCTGGAGGCCTCCAATTATAGAGCAGATTTTATATTACTGCCTCTATTAACACTGTCTTGGAAGCGTGTTGTTTGATCTTTAAGGCATCGCTGTGGCTTCAAAGAAATGATGGGCTAATGTATTTGTTTTATTAGTATTGCAAAGGTGCTCAAGGAAGTTGACCATTTCTCCTCATCATCTACATTTGATTCAATCAGCCAAAGCACTTTCTTGAGTGCAAGCTCCTCTTGCAGACCAGCTCTCTGACTGTCTGATTAAACTACAGAATAATAATTCATCATTGTCTGTCCATTCCCACTCTACTGACGATCTAATTAAAATGATTTTTATGCCCAAAGATAATTGCTTTCTTCTATTATTATTCTGAAATGTTAATATAATCTAGCTCACCAGTCGCTGTGTCTACCACTAGAGACAATAAATAAATTAGATACAGAAAAATGATGTTTAAATAATATTATGATTGAGTCATAAAACTATAATAGGACAGAAATTCCAGTTAAGGCCACAGAGTGTTGCCAAAGACATTTGCTGTACATATGGGTGGTTGTTTCTCAGAGTTTCAGAAAAGGCCGTGCTATACACCCTGGGTGCTTTATTAGCAACATATTACTGGCCTTATAGAGCCAAGAGAAAGAGAAAATCATTAACAATGGTCATTATTTTTAATGTCAGTACCTACTGGCAGTCCTAATCCTGCAGCATCTGAAATATGTGGATCAGAAGATGTGGACAAATGTTGACTCGTCAGTGGAATCCTCTTGCCTTAATTATTTTATTAGTTTATAAATTGTTTAAAAATGCTTTTTGTTGTGGTCTGTCTTTATCTAATGGCCCTTTGATAAAGGTAGTTGCATATTAATGCCCTCAGAAGACAGAAGTAGCAATCAAAAATAGAATTGCCACAAGTGAGCTATTTCTGTAAAATGCAATCAAGTCAGTATAAACATTGGATATTTTAATTTTAAATACCCAGAATATTTTTTTCTCTTCCTTATTGGTTTTTAGATATCATTACCACCAGCCCATACTGAATAGGTTGCTATTTCCTACCTTCAGCACTTTTCCTTCTTCTATAGTATCTGCTTATTCTGGTTCCTAATCAGCCCCAAGCACATGTGTAAGTTTATACATACACGGGCACAGGCAATGCCATTCTGACTGCAATGCATTTGGGGCTGATCAGATGCATCTCATTCAGCCTCAAAAATCTACAGCATGCAGATCGGCTGGCCCAGCTGAACAGTAAACTTCAAATGTATCCATGCGTTTTCTGTCTTTTCCTAACCTGAAATTTTATCCTATGTTTTTAATGATAACTGCCTGATCTCAGCAGGCCTTTTCAGTGAAACCTGTAGAAAAGAAGGGCAGCAAACACATTGGCCTTTCCAGAGATCCACGTTTAAATTTTCCATCCTTGCAGACTGAACTTCAGAACATTGTAACAACCAATATTATTATCACCTGAATCCCTAACCTCCTTCCAGCCCCAAACCATGTTTTTAGGGCTTGCTGTAAATTTCCACTTCAAAAAATCTTCGGTCTTTGCTTTGTGTTCCATCCAAGCTGGTGCCACAGGTAGAAATCTAATTTTATGAAGATCTCTTGAGATATCAGAATAAAACTTGAAAAGTTTTAGGTCTATAAGTTACTTGAGGTTATTTCCAGATATTTTTTACTTTCAACACCCCATAGTTAAATTCATACCAACTATAATCAGCTTGGTTTTAAAAAATAAGGGCAATGAAAAGTAATGGCAGATTCACAGGAAATCTTCATATCTTGATGTGAAAGTAATTTTCTGGCACAGCCTGACAAAAACCTTGGAACACAAAGCCATGGTGCTGTTTTCCCTTCCCAACCAGTGGTACTGTGGATGCAGCTGGTACTGAAATGGCCTTCATGCAATGCTGTCCACCTTATTCCCACCGGTTTCTGTTACATGTGCAGCACAATGAGCTTCAGAAATCATTGTGTCTGCTGAGAGACCTAGGTGTCCCACCCTTGTCTCTTGCCTCCTTGCTCCTCATATGTCCACAGCAAGTTCTGGGCTCATCCAGCTCCAAATCGTTTGACACATTTGCCAAAATAATTTTCAAGGGGTCTTTAGACAGCATCGAGACACCAGTGAAAATGTGGGAGGCAGCAATTGTAATCTGTCTTTTACAGCATGGACTTTTTTCCGTAAATAGGGCTACATTCAGCTTGAATGAGGAGAAAGGAAGAGATCTCTAGAGGAAATTGTACCATATTTCTGTTTCATCCCAGAATTATCAGCCTCTAAATCAAAATACTTTGGGAAAAGATTTCTGACTTAAAAAAAACAGGTAAGTCCCCTTAAGACTTACCTGACCTTTTTCCTCTCACATGGATGTCTACGTGTCCCTTCCAGGGACTCCAGCTCATTTCCCACTGCTGGAATCAACCGTGTGGACATTCCACGTAGACCATCTGCTCCTTAAATTAAGTCTGTGCTGCTTTATGAATGCACTGACCATAATATTCTTTGATTAGTACAGATTACAGCTAGGTATTACTGATATCCCTTATAGCTTAAAGTATATACACTGGTTTACACTCCCTCTTAGTTCTAAGAATCTGATGTGTTCATTGCTGAAAATCTTCAAGGGCAAAAAACCAGCAAAACAAAAAATACAGACAAAATAACTGAGACAAAGCAATAGGCGTGAGAATTCAAATCCAAGTTTTCAACTCCCTGACCAAGACCTCCAGTACTAATAACTGAAGACAAAAATGATAGATCACATAGAAATTAATCCACCTTCTTCATTAAATGGAGAAAAAGCCAATGCCTTATTAAAAAAAAAAAAAAATTGTAAGAGCTCTTTCTTTCCAGCAGTTTGTAGTCCAGGGCTTGATTTTCATAGTAGACCAGCTGCTGGCTGGGAAACCTTTACCATGATAGTATACGAGACAGGGATTTATTCAAATGGTAAACAAGACACTAAGAAAGTAAATCTTGCAAAGCTTACATGGAAAGTTTATCAGATTAGAACCTTTGAACTACCACCCAAACCACAGTTCCCTCCCTTCTTCTATGATTTGCTTGAATATCTAATTAAGACAGCTTTGGAAACTGCCTTGAAAAATCACATCAGACATGAAACCTAATGTTGAAATAGGACCTTTGTTTGTTTGGGTTTTTTTGCTTCTAATCTGCAGATTCTTGGTTTACAGTTTAAGCCTCTGTTTTATAGGCCAGGTTATCCTATTCAGTTACTGACTGTAGAAGAAGCTCTTGATAGAAAATACATGCACACACACCTAGAATAGCTGGGATTATATTTCTTCTTGAACACTTTTTCTCAAATCTAGGACAAAACATCCTGCCATGACACCAGAGTAAAATGTGAAGTTTACACAAACAAATGCAGGACTGTTTGCAGAAAAGAAAATTCCAATAGATTGCTCCAAAATACTACTACTTTGAGGGTATAGCATCTACTTTGTGTATTACTCAAAAAAAAAAAAATCTGTAAGATTCCATTATCAAAAGCAGGAGCATAAATATGCAGAAAAGTAAACTTAGAGGGCAAATACTTCAGCGTATCTCTTGAATTCTAGAGGAGCTGACTGATGAAAGCAGGAGAAAAACAATCAATTTAACTTGACCCCTTGACTTCTCTTGCAACTATTTTTTTTTCTCCCCTCTAAAAATATCAGTTTTCTCCTAAATTAGACATATTAAGACAAAATGTTCCAAGTCAGGCTTTCAGAGTTTCCTAAGCATTCTGCTGTTGTCTTTAAGCAACATTGGTCAAAACAGAGTGCAGAACTACCTTCTGCAGGGCATAGCCTCACTTTGTGGATAGTTTGGATTGCATTGAATTGGGCTGAGTTATAAGTTTCATTGACAGGTGAGCATGCTTTAGATTCCCTGAATATTTGTTTTCATTGTTTTTCTTTGCTTTGAAGTTTTATTCTTTTATTTGGAATCATAAAAATAACAGGTAACATCTCTAACAGTAGAAATTAATAGCAATATCTGAATATTGAATAATTTAGCTGGGAAAGGCTAAATTACTTTGTTCTGGTCACGGTCTGAATTTTTTTCATTTGTCAGAAGCATTACCTTTATTCTTCTGGGGAGCAAGAGAGAACTGCTGGACACATCTCTTTCATGCATGATTGAGTAGAAGTTACTATTTTGCTTGCAGGAGGAGATAGCATTCCAAAACTAGCCTGCACAGGACTGCTCAGAAATTGAGCTGCATGAGCTGGGTTCTGTTAGAGAGCAATGTGTGCATCTGTGAACAGACACAGCAACAGGAAAGCTTACAGAAAACAAAACAAAAACAAAACAAAACAAAATAATACACCAAACAACAAGAAAAGGAAATTGTGTCCTCAAAGAAAAGAAGCATTTTGATACAGTGTTGCCTCTACAGAAGCTTGAAATTGTGAATGAATAAATTATTTCACTTTTATTTCTTCTCTGTTCAGGTGAGATCTGGTGAATATTTTTTCTCAAGAAAGAGGGCTGAGTAATTCCTCATTCCAGGCAGAGCTGCCCACAAACCCTGGACACTGGCTACCTGCAGGAGTCACAGGGAGCATCAGGGCAACAGAACATAAAAAACACTTCTGTTCCTAGCAATCCAAAGCAATACATTTCACAACCAGTCAACAAACAAGGATATAGATTGGCATTTGTGGGCCCTCCTGCTGGAAGTGCTTGTATGGATCTCATGAGAAGCCAAGAAAGTTCCATTCAGTTCACTAAACTGTTTGTAAGTCAATAGCGTATCCCAGCTGCAGCCTCTCTGCCAGGCCTACCAGACCTAGGCATAGATCCCAGGCAGATCAACAGAACTAAATTTACAGTGGAACTGTTTGGAATAACAAATTAAGAGAAAGAAATCAGGATATGCTCAAACTTATATTCCATGAACGTAAAGGGAGGTCATGTGTTGCATACGTTATTTCTTGCAGATAAGTCATTCTAACCCAGCTTTAAATTAATCATGTTTCATCAGAATGGTTTTGCATATCTATAAAGCTGCATTGCTTAGGAATTCAGGTATTTCATAAGAATTTCATAAGAAAGTGCAAATTTTTAGCATCTAGACTTCCACATCAGAATAAGATCTTACGGTTTCATAAGGCAAGATTAAATTTATAATTGCAAGTTGCAATCACTGTGCTGAAAAGAATGTCAAGCTTAAAGCCTACCTGCCCTGTAATATTGCAGGAAGGATTTCTTAGCCTGGAGCTGAAGTGCTGAAGTGATTGATCTGTTGTTTAAATGCCAGAGAGAGCTTCTAGGACTGGAGAGAGAACAATAATGCAGGCTGGTGTTTCTTTGAAATGGGGCTACTCAACAGAGATAACTCAAAATGCTTATTCTCTTGCAACTTTAGTTACATCTCACTCTAAAGTTTTATTTTTCTGCTACAGTACAGCCTGAGAGGGGGGGAAAAAGAAAACCAACAACAAAAAAATAAACCAGAAAGAATAAAGATCTCATTTCATCCCTTGAAGTGCTTTAAGGGGATGCTCATAACTATTTTACTGCTTGGGTCTTGCTTTACTGCATTAATGCAAACGTGAAATTGTAAGGTCACAATTGAACACCAACCAGAGTATGCTAGTCAGATGTAACAAAACATCCTGATGCAAAGGTAGATCACACAGAAAAAGTAGACCTATGACATGACCTTGTTGTGTCAATTGTCAAAAATATTGAACTGTCCCAGGTCCTTTTACAGAAGATACAGATGGAACAGATTTCAGTCCTGAATAAGCTGTCTTCCACACCCCACTCTACTGTGAACATTTCTGTCCCAGCAGGTTTTTGGAGCATAGTTGATACCTTATCAGTTTGACCTGGAACAGAGGCTAGACAAAATTAGAGGAATAAAGTAGGTATTTATTGAAAGGCCTTCAAAGGCCACACCCTGGCAATACAAGAGCCCAGCTGCAGCCCTGCCAGGATGGGCCTCAAGATGGATGCAGGAAAGGGACTTGGTCATGGGGTTTCCCAATTTTATAAGTTATTTTCTATTTGCATATTGAGGTTAACTGTCCAATTAATAACTTCAAATTATGAAGTTCCATCCTCCCTGCTTGCCCTCCTCTTTTTTACTTTGTTAATGCTTTTGGGCCTGAGGTTCAGAATGATCATCCTTGAATCTTGACCTGGAGAGAATTGTTGTGTCTAACTACCCTCTAAAGAGAACTTTGTAACACTTAATAAGAAGCTAAGAACTACACACCAAAGCAGAACAGAAAAAAATTTAAAACTTAAGGCATCATAGTGAGCTCAGACCAGGCACTTTTGTATTTCACGCTGCTTCATTTTTTATTGAGGAGCCGTTTTTCCTCCCAAAAGAGAGTCATATTGTGAAGTGGGGAAAATGTCAGGTGCTTTTGGCCTCCTAAAGCTTGATAATGGTGTCCAAACAGCCCTAATTTTTGTAGCCCTGCTGATCTAAAGTAGTTGGTCCCAAAAGTGGGACACATGGGTTATAAGCTGAGACACAGGAGAATGGTGGGAATGCTGGCCGTAAGTGTATCCTGTCCAGCATGTAAAGGATGGATATTGAAGCTACTGGAGAGGCTGTCAGACAGAGAAGAGTATGGGATGGTGTGAGCACGGACACTGGGAACAACTAGGGGAGAGAGAGAGACAGCAAGGCTCAGAGGCCAGAAGAGAGCAAAGGTAAAGGAGGTTACAGCAGGGCAGCCTACAGGAGAAGGAGCAGAGAGCAGGAACACCAACACACTAGCTCACTTTAAATGAAGCCTTGTTATGGAGCAAGACTTAAAACTGTGCACTGCAGCTAAGAGTTACTGCAGATGAGGGGGAAGATCACCAGGTGGACAACCCGATGGAGAAAAGGCTGCAAACATCAGTTAATGTAACACCATCACAAATTTGCTGTCATCCTGTTCATCTATCAATCAAAGTTTTCCATCCAATAACAAAAATATTGGTGGTTAAGGAATTTGTCTTGTATTTGCAAGTGGATACAATTATTTCATTCATCACCAGGGTATTCATGCAATCCTCCTAGACCTCTGGTAAGCACTCAGATACTACTTTTTGGTGGAAACCTTCATATGGAATTTATCCCTTCTTGCTGCCAATCAAGTCCTGAGGAAAAGCTTGCACATGCATGCTGTCCTCTTTGTCAGAGTATAAGGCAGAGCAACAGTTACTTCCAGCCAGAACATGGATTTTCCTGGTGAGCAGAGTGAGAACTGTGCATCACTTCTGTACTGGCAGGCAGCTGGCTGGCAGGTCAAAGGACATGTGCATAGTCACAAATTACATAGAGCAAGCTCCTCTATACCAGCAGCCAACAGCAGTCAGTGAGGAGCAGTAAAATGTCTCACACCCTGATGATAGCATGGAAGAGCCAGAGGAGAGGAATGGAGAGACCCTGGAGAAGGGGAATGCAGAGCACCACAGGGTAGATTGAGGTGTCATAGGATGAATGAGAAATAACAGAGAAAAATACAGGAATTTTATGGGAAGACATTACAAGAGGAATTGGATTGAGGAGGACCTTCACCAGCAGATCTAGAGGTGTGATGGTGAAGGCTGCTTAAGACATGGCAGCATTGAAAGCTGGTGGTGAATGAAAGTGGTGGCTATGGGCTTCATGGAGGAAACAAGAACAGAGGTGGGAAAAGAGGGGCAAAGAGAACCTGGAGGGGGAGCACAGGGAACTGAAGATGGAAAGAAAGTAGAAGGAAGACACATTGTCACCCATTTTCATTTGAAACTCAAGCTCCTCTTTGGTTAAATTATGACTTAATCAGTAAGATGTAAGCACTGGTCTCAACTAAAAATGAGCAATGCTGCTGGTCATAGTGACGTTCCTTTAACTATAGAGAATGCTTACAAACTAGCAAACTTTATCAAAAGAGAAGCTGTTTGTTTATGCCTGCAGCATCATCTGCTTTTGCAAAGCAACAAAAGAAATGCCTAATTAATTATGTGTGTTATCTATTCTTTGGAAAAGGGAAAGGGTAGAGCAGAAATAGTGCTTACCTTGAATGATCACCTTCTGTATAACTCAGCAAGAGGAACTTGTTTATGCTTAACCAGAACAACCTTTAGTTGGCAAAATAGTTAAATGTGAATCTCAACAGCTGTTACTGTGTTGCTCTGTAACTCTGTGGGCTAAGCAAGGATTTCACCTTAGACTCCAGGTACAAGGCTAGACTCAATCGTCTGTGGAGCAGTGGGATGGGGAAAGAAGGTCTAGCCTAAAACCAACTTGCAAAATACATCTCTCACAAATAGGAAATATTTCACCAAAAATTGCATTCAAACTACATAAGGGACATAACACAAACAATCCAGAAAATAAGCATTTAAAATTTAAAAAGAACCTTGTTCCCAGTGCTATCTAATAACAAATTAATATACAAATGCCACCAGAAAATTAAAAATGAAGGATTAATCTGAAATCTTACTTAAACCTGACCAGAATTTGAATTTGGTGTCAAAACTATCCAAAAGCTGTTGAACAAACATTTTTTAATGCATATTTATTTAATCAGTCCAAAACTAAAACTAATATTTCAATTATTTTAGGTAGCACATTTTCCCCTGACAGTTTCAAGTAAAATTTTGTGGCCATTTTATTTACTGAAAAGCAATATAAATCAGTTTATTATAAGATCAGAGACAAGCTGAAGTCACCTGTGAAGCAGGCATGTCTAAATTATGTTCCCTGTGCAGCATCACTCCATGATAAAAGTTTTAATTGAATCTGGAACTGTGGAAACAAAAAGGCAGAAGTAGTTTACCACTCATTACAGAAATGGTACTCAATAGTTGCAAGCCTATAGAGTTTAGTTAAAGCCTTGTAAAAGAGAATGTAGCATTGCACATAGATAAAAATGTCCGGATGTTTATTAACAGATTCCTTTGATATGCATTCAGATTGGAAGACCTCAAAGAATAGGCACTGTTGTGAAATACCCAGCCCTTAGTGTTTCCAATACAGTTTCCTGGCAATGCACTGAGTGGGAATTAGTTCTCCAGTGCCCTCTACTGGGAATAAAACCAGTATCCTGCATCACGTTTTGCCCAGGGGCACTTTACTGAAATTGTTGTAAGAGGAGTAATTTTCTTATGTAACACTTTAACAAAAACCTAAAGGGATTCGCTTCATATCAATAAATTCATAATCAAGACATGGCCTTGGAATAATTTGGGTTTTTCTAACTGAAAATTGAAAACTTTTTCTTACTTTTTCTTTGCCCTTTTTCTTTTTTTTTTCTTTTTCTTTTTCTCTTCTCTACCTTTTCTTTTTTTCTTTTTTGTTTCTTCTCTTTTCTGTTTCATTGTTGTGCAAGTAACATACAGTGTCCCAGCTCTTCTAGAGAAGATACATAACAGATTGAGTCTGCAATCATTCTTCTTCTAATTGTTAAAACCAAAGCAGAAAATGTATTGGTTCTTCTGGAGATAGAGATAGAAATAATAATAATAATAATAATAATAATAATAATAATAATAATAATAATAATAATAATAATGAGAAGGACAAGTGTTTACTAACGGATCATTTAAATTGTCTGTTGACAAGACAAACAATTTACTCTTCAGTGTAAAACAACTTAGGAGAGTAGGGTTTTGAAGGCAATATCAACTTCTTACCTAGTCTTAAAGCACAAATGGAATACAGGAGATTCACTACGAATCCATGATCTTCTGTCTAAAATTTATTTTTAAAGGCTAAACCGTATTACAAAGGTCAGCCTGTACTTTTTATTATTAGCAGGCTTAAGGCTTAGATGATCTAGTGATTTTTGTATTGCCTAAATAGAATGAGTTTGGAGCCAACACAGAGATGCAGTGAAGGGAAACTTAGCTTCCAGCACTTGGTCTCACCTTCCTGGCAGCCTGGCCTGGCAGAGTTTGGGTGTTTTTCATTCAAAATTCTCTTCTTAGTCATGGCTTCAGATTTTAGATGTTATTGTTCATTTCTTGGCCAGCTTCCTGACTAGAGTGCCATTATTCCTAGGTACAAAGCAAAGTGGTGCCATGATGACAATCAAAGTGTGAATTATTAAAGAAAATTAATAACTGGACTGGAAACAAAAAAAATTTTTAAAAACACTAGTGTAATGATATTTGGCACCAGTGGAACTAATATAATTTCCTCTGTAATAATTCCTGATAAATTGAGGCTAGCTTCTGCTTTGCTTGTTTGGGAAAATTAGTATTACTAATGAAAGTGCAGAAACATTTTGAGAAATATTTTGTATTGAATAATAAATCTAACAACTGTGTAGAGATGGAAAATTAATTACAGAGCAATCCTTGGCTGTCAAAAAACATGGATATACTAATGGCCCAAGAAGGTGTGACATGCCAGCTCACTCAGATTCAGCAAACCTGATAAATTCTTAAGGTCTCAGTGAATAAAGCTGGAAAAACCTTTCCAATCCAGCAACTGCCAACAACAAAGCCACCCTTCTGGAGCTGACAGTTTTGCTGCCTGTTGGCACTCTGCAAAAAAAGATGCAAAATACTAAAGATGAACATTTGCATTTATTCTTTGCATTCTGCCAGTTTTCTGTCTTCCCTAGCTGTTCCTGAAACAAACCCCCAACTACCCCCCAAACTAAAATTTATAAATAAATAAATAAACAAATAAATAAATACAGAAAAGAAAACTCTGAATAGAATTTACTGAAGCGCTTTCTGTTTTCCTGTGATCCCTACAGCTGCCACAGACACCAGCTATTTTCTGATCCCAGTGTGGGCTTACCCATAATCCCAGTAACCCACACTTCTCCCAGGGTCCAGCACTCCCAACGTGGAGTGTGCACAAATGGATATGTCCATCCTGCTCTCTATTTACCTGCCCTCAGTGGCCATTTGCTGTTAATTTTAATCCCTCAGCCCAAGGCCAGGGGACACCCTAGAGCCTGTGGGTTCTGCAGCTCCTCTGTGGGGGCACAAGAAGTGCTGAATCCCCAATGGGATAGCTTCTAATAACCCACCTTTGTCCATCACTGAGCATTTTCCAGTTCCTAATAATTCAGTTACCAGACAAAGAAGCTGCTGGGCAGAACATGAGCTCTACCTTCACTGCAAGAGAACTGGTATAAACAGCTAATTTTGGGAGTGGCTGTGGACACAAGCTCCAAGCGGAAGAGCATCAATTTGCAGCCCAGTGACAATCACAGGAATGTGGGGTTAAAACACAGCCTGTCCTATTTCTCACAGGTGAGATGACTTGGCTCTTGTAGGGCTCATTCCATCAAAAAACTCAACAATAAAATATGGTGCAAAATATTAATCCTCTGTTCTGAATTTATGAAAAGAAGATACTGATGGTGGGATGATGATGACCTCATAGTGTCTCAGAATGGCAAAGGATCAGCTTGTAAAGGTGTGGCCTGGGAGGCTGTGAGCCTGGGGATGGACTGCCATGCTTGTGGGGCACTGGCACAGCAGGACTTGCAGGGGATGGGCTGCCTCCTGGTGAGGCAGTAGGTAAAATACAGTGATCATCTACCAGCTTCAATGAAATGGGATGAAAAATTTGAGACAAGCATTGGCAATGCAGATATCCAACCTCAACATTGTGCCTGCGGGGAAGTACCATTTTCTTCCCAGAAACTGTCACACGAGAGACACCAGAAATGTAAGACCAAAATTCTCGGAGTGAGAAATACTTCTGCAAGGCAAAACCTCACCTTTGCTCACCTCCAAGAGCAAACATGTTCTTGTCCCAATATTTCCCACCTTTCTTTAAAACTTTGAGCATCCAACATTTGTAGGAACCAACACGACCTGTAAGAAACAGCTCCTTTCCTGAGCTGAGGCTGGGCAGAGTATTTAGAAAGATTTCCCACAACACAAAGAGCCACATCCAGAGGGAAGGTTACATCCACAGCAGAGTATGAACTGTACAGTGGTGAGAGAGAGGACACTGAATATAGAGATTGAAGCAGCTCTGGTTACAGTTTTCCCAGCTTAGACCAAACTCTTTAATATTTCAGTGTGATTTTTTTTAATGCATGAATAAATACTGTTTTAATAAAAGGAGTAATATGTCTGTAACCATAGAATTTTTGTTTGTTTGTACAGCTTCTCTCATGCAATATTCATAAACCTCTTCCTATTTATTTTCTGATCATTTCACTAGCTCATTGAAAGAGTGCCTGGCAAGTCATAAAACGTAATTGCTGTTTTCACAGCATATTGTGCACTTGCTAAAGAAACTTTTAGCCTCAAATGAATACTCCTCATTGTTTTGTAACAAATTACAACATGCTGGGAGCACACTGGGAAGCCAAATGTCAGCCTCCAAAGTATCAGTCTTCCATTTAAAGGTCACATCTTATCTTAATGGGATAACTGGGAAGTCTGCTATGATTTCATATCCCTAAAACCAGTCTTCTTTGCTCCTGCAAATGTTCTTTTCTGATAGTGCCTTTCCAGTAATAGAAACAGACACAAATGCACATGATGGTGTTGGGTAAGGAGAGATCTTCATTGATTTGAAGAAATCAACCACTTTTTTCTGGTTTTGTCATTTTAGGCAGAAAATAATACTACAATATAAGGAAGAATATCTTATCAGTAAGGGTTTGGGACACAATATTGTATTAGTATAGGGTGGTGTGGTGTAGTGCAGTGTCTGTAATGAACTGTGATATCTACAGTATAGGTATGAAATCTACATTGGTAAAATATAAATCACTCTGATCATCTCCTGAAGACTTTTTATGATGTACAGTATTTTAAAAATACAGTAGAAAAAAATCACTTTAAAGTATAGCTGGGCCTTTGCAGGGTATGAATGAAAATTGTCATAATTTGGTTTGTTTCTATTTGAAGACATGGAGTTTCTCTCATCCTGCCAATTTCTGTCCAATCAATACAGTCAATATGTTTTGAAATAGGATCTCCTCTTTGATTATTTACATATTGTTGGGGGGGTTTTAATTCACAGTTGTGGTCTCATGCCATTTAATCTGGCTTTTCAACAGAATTGAGTATGTTTTAATAAAAATATTTCTCATTTGTATATACATTTAAAACAGGTATAACTGAATCTCACTCCCATACAAGTAAACCAACAGCAGTTCTATTACTAACTTAATGGCAATAGAACACAGCCCCAAATAATCTCTGCTTACTACAGACTTCATCCATTGCCTCTGTACGTGGGATTTCTAAAAGCATTGTGAAGTGGGCCATGGACTAGGTCTGCCACACAGCCCAGATCCAGCCTCGGGTGATTTTACTTCATAGTAGTACTGTCAAAAATATATTTGTTGTGGTTTAAAGGACAACAATTTTTTTTTCTCCTTCCTGGGGAGGTTTTTTGTTTTTTCTACTTCCGCCGGGGGAACGGTTTCCAGCAGAGGTGAGGAGCCCACGGATTGGCTAATTTTAAGATGGGCACTTCGTGTAGCCACTTGAACATTAGGGGCGTCTTTGCGAAGCTTACATTTTTAAGAGTGGCAAGTTTGAAGCTCTCTTCGACTTCCGTCCGCGGGGAAGGTAACACCGCATGGCCCTGGCCGGCCGCTCCGGGCCTCAGGGCCTGGGGGCCGTGCCGGGGCTGCGGCCGGGACCCTGCCAGTTTTTTGCCCCCCCTCCCCGCCTCGGACAGTGCTGCCGCTGCTCTGAAGTTGCTTTTGCTCCCCCT
>VZTR01002622.1:66576-123627 GCA_013400775.1 Chaetops frenatus | reverse complement strand
TTTTTTTTTTCTGTTAATAAATTATTTCTATCTTTGAAGTTTAGGCCTGCTTTGCATTTCTCTTAATCCTTATTCTCATGAAACCACTACACTGCACTCTCGCCTGGTGTGAGCAGGCGAGCAGGTGAATGTGAAACCGCTACATTAAATGGTGTTTCTGCCCGGTTTTAAACAAACCCATGACAATAATAAATCCCAAGAGGAAGAACATATGTGGCTGCACTGGAGTCCTGCAAGATACTGTAGTTTTACATGTCAAAGTCACCACTAGTTACTGTTAAGGTAGATTTTGGCTTCACTTCAGTATTTCATCTATGGCCTTGGGCAAAGATGTGGGTGTTGGCTCTATTGTCCTCTGGCAACTCTAAAATGAAACAGTGAATAATTACATATTGACAGCAGAAGCCAGGCCAAGGTGCATTGAGGATAGGTGGATCAACACATGGAACAAGTTCAGATCTATCTTTGTCAAAAACTGGGAGATGTTGTGGTGTGTTTTTTAGTTATAATGGTTTCTCCCATGTTCCCCCTATCCTTATTGTATGGTTTTCCCCAAACTGTCAATCCCCTAACCCCGCCTGCAGTGTGGGGTTCACCCTTTTCTCCCTCTAATGTCAATCCATAAACCACTCCCTAAGCCCACATGTCAATCCCTCCTCTGCTGTACCCTGATTGGTTTATTTGTTGAACCCTCCCCTGAGAACCGGACTCTTTATAAAACCACGTTCCCAGATAAGATCGTCTTGTCTGCGTCACCCCCTCCATCAATAAAGACTGTTGGAACTGTGAGCTGGCAGACCCTTGCTTATTCTTCGCCCTCTTCGCCTGGATTAACAACAAAGCTCCTAAGCGAGGCCTGCTGGGGCCGGAGTCAGCGCTCAAAGGGTACGAAATCCTCGTCATCCCCAAAGCTGCGCCTCCTGGGCCAGGGCTCGTGAGCCATACCAGGCAGCGAACAGTTTTAGGGAGATATCTTAGTAACAGTATGGAAATAAAAGGTTTGCCATTGTGTGTGTGTGTGTACCACACAGGAGTTATGTGACAATGTTTAATGCAAAAATTCTTGCCAAAGAAAGAATAACCAGTTGAGTCTGGAAGATAATCAATCCCAAAAAATCCCCCAGGTAATCTTCAGACAATTCAGTTCTAATGCTTACATAGAGATTCAGCCAAGAGCTGAATTGCTCTTCCCTGAATCAATATTTCCTGTACCCAGGTTTTAATTCTCATTTTCAGAATTAATGCAATGCAATAGCTGACTACCTATTCCAAATTCAACTGAATACATAGGAAGCCTCTTATCTCCAAGGAACATTCACAGAAACTCCAGGGTCCCAGTGCCTCCATGACTGTACACATGCCCACGCTCAACATCAACCAGGATAAATAATACTTTTGATGGCCATCCCTCTAGAGCCCTGCCAAATAGAGGGACTCCAGTTCCAGTACTGGAGCCACTATTACTCACAGAAACTGAAGCTTAACAACTTCTGAGAGTGAACAGATAACTTTTTAGACCCTTGCTTCTCTTCGTGGCTATTCAAACAGAGCTCTAGATTAATAACTAGCAACACTAGTCCAGTCCAGCACTGAGTGGGATGAAGAGCAGATCCATTAGTGCATTGCAGAAACACTTCCAAATTTTCAGTTTGTTACTGATGATGTGAGCTGGAAAAATCAATCTGTGAGCTAACATACAGATGAGTACAGACGGCAATTTGTTTCTCTGTAGTGCTTTTGCAATAAGAGAGATATTTGTAGGAACAAAATAGTTTTAAACTGGACAAAAAATTAAACAGCTGGAGCAATAAGTGCCCTCCCTCCAACCTGGTCATAAGCGTGCAAACACCACCTAAGAAGGTCTTAATATTTTTAAGCTTGCAGCTTTACATGCAGGTGTTTCTGGGTGAAGACCAGAATCAAACAATATCACTAGATTTCGTCTTTCAATTCTTCAGTTGGAGAAATTGCTCTTTTTCTTCTTGTAATGGCAGCCTAAGAAACCACTATTGGAAAACAACTTAATCATGAAAGACAACATAGAACAGCCCATAAGGTTTGCTTGATTTCAGCAGCTGAGAGTATTGATTTGTGTTCACCCTTTGAACTGGCTGCAATGTGAATGGCAATGGGGGAAGGGAGAGAAACACTGTCCCATTGCCTTGAAGGAGCTCCAGCTGTTCAATTTATCCAGGTGGGTGGGTGACCTAACTAACTAGGGAACGACAAGCCAGGATGTGGGAAAAAACAGTGTTCAGAGACGGCATCAGTCATACAGATGGGACTGTAACTCAGCCTGGGGAGATTAATGAAGAAGTATGAATGATAAATGCTTCCTTTTTAGGATTGTCTTAGAGATTCATTTCTTCTTTGTGAGTGATTCATTGTTTTCCTCCTTGATTCTCAGGTTATCTTAATAAGCATTTGAAAAGCTTTTATTCAGTAATAAAAGGAAATAAGACTTCAAATCTCTTCATAAATTGTATCTGACATTTGAAATTTGCTGACGTATCAGGCTTGTTTTTTGAAGCAGCTTTTGGAAGAAAGTGTGTCCTGTGGAACCTAAAAATTCTGCTTGCAGGCTCGTAGAGCTCATCTCAACAAAATATTTGAGGCTCTTAAAGGGAGTGTGGTGGCTCTCATAGACTTTATAGCATTGTCCACACCTTGTCGACATCCTTCTCTTCTGAATGCTCTATCCACATCCCCATCTTGTGACAGGCAGACAAAGTGAATTCATCCTTGATGTTACTTATTTGGCCACAAGTGTCATTATCACAGACCACAGATGGATTAAGTATATTTGATCTGCCCTCTATGCAAATTAAATCCTGAAGAATTTGAATTTAATTACAAAAATAATTCAGGTTATATAGAATTTAAACTCCTTTTTAATTAAGCCTAGGCCAGAGCTACAACATAGCTCCTTACAAGCAAAGGGAAAGGCAGCTACTCTGACCTATGCATGTTACAGCCCAGCCCAGAATATCCTTTCTTTTTGCAGGACAGTCATTCAAAAACAACCACATAATCTGACAAAATAACATAAGTAGGTACAGGCTGTACCAAAGCCCACTTTTGCTGTTCAGCTGAGCCTCAGAAAATCCAGAGAAAAATAAAGTACCCAAGTAGCTCTTGTCTGAATCCAGTCACACCACAACACCAGCAGTAATTCTAGAGATTCATTTGCTTTGGTGCAAGTTCCCATGGCAAAAAGGAAATTTTAAAGGACTAGAAACATAGTTGTTATGATTCATCTGCATGAATATTAGGTGATATTAGGTAATTAAAGAATTAAATGCCTACATAGAAACTACTGCTTTTACAAGGGGTGTGAGAACATTTACAGCTGAGAAAGATCTGACAGAGCCTCTACTTGCTCAAGACATTTCATAACTGAGAAAACCCATATATAAAATGTTGTTATTTGCACTGATGTCAGTATGGTATGGCAGGCGTTTGGGCTGTTCCACCCACATCCTCTGTACTTCCCTGACCACTTTGGTACCTTGAGGCATTCCTGCATCAACTTCTCCTCATGACACTACACAGTCAGCATTTCTGTCAACCGTGATTAGGCATATGACCACAAAAAATGCTCAGTGGCAAGACAGGTAAGTGTGTGAGTTAGATAAGGCTGTAATTTCTGATAAATCCAATTACCCAGATGGAGCTGTCATAGTTATAACCAAGGTCTGGAATTCTTACACTAGTTCCTGCCAGTGGTTTAGGGTAGGGGACAGCTTAAACCTGCTAGCAGATATATAGAAGGACTTGTTGCTAATAAAATAAAAAGGTAGAAATGCTTTCTTTCTTTTAATGAAAGCCCAGTTACCTGTGGAAGACATAATTTTGCTTTTTTTCCTTCAAGAGTCAGAGTTTGATTGATAATCAAAAATTTGTTCTGTCAAGGCCAAACTAAAAAATTATCATTAGCATCTCAGTTATATGAAAAGGTCCAATTGCAGTGATCTGTGGTTTAGGGAGTCCATTTCTGCTGTGATAACCCAATAATGATGTTAAACCCAGAGACCAACAAAAAGAGGAAAGTTGAGGATGCAAACACCAAACTGGCACTGCCTGAGGGTGGCAGTGCTCATGACAACACACTGACAGCAGGTCCAAGATCAGTCCAGCACCCACAATGGGTCCTCTCAGAGACAATGGGAAGGTTGGAAAATGTTAATTTATCTTTCACACAGTAAAACACAGTTTATTCTTAGCATGTCCAGGCAGGCATCCATCTTCTGCAGAGGTACTTGGGTGCACACAGACTTGTGCACCTCCCATTTTCCCCTCTATACTACAGCCTAGTCCAGTCATTTTGTGCAGCATAAGGTCTGGTAATTCCAGTCTTGGACCAGGTAAAATTAATCTGAACTGGAACTTTTTACCAGTGTTCTTTCAAAGTGTAGCTTTGCATTAAGTAATAAAAGTTGTCTTTTAGGTCCATTTCTTTGGGAGTACAGCCCTACCAAACTATAGAAATATAATAATTATAATGCTACTACAACAATATCTTCCTGTTCTGCTATTGCAGAGATGCTTCTGCCAATGGGCAAAACTCAGGAAAATGTTTCCTTGTTGGTAGTCAGAGATGCAAAAATTACACACAGAAAATATGGTTTCAGAGCTCTTAAACTATCCAAAGTGTAAAACTGTACATATTTCTTCTGAGATTCCAGCTGAGTGTCTTTTTCTCAGATCAGTATGCCCCCATCCTTTTTTAGCAACTTTCTGAGAATATCCAAAGCCATAAAAACCTTTGTCAATTAATTTTTTGAGATGAAGTTCCAGGTAAACCCTAACCAAGCAGAAGAACAGAAGATGCTTTTTGGGTCAGGGATCTCCAAAGGAATGAACTAGAGTAGTTGTGCCAACTCAGCTACATATTTGGGAAGTAACATCAAGTTCATCTGGCAGTCAACTGTAACTTTAAGGTCTGCTCCTACCAAAGCCCACCAGAGAGAGCCCCCAGTACAAGAGAACACATGCACCAGTGGGAGGGGAAATTTTCTTTTGTGAAAACCAATAAATATATATGTAAAACATAGTGTCTACAAATATATAGGAGCTTTTCTATATCCACACACATGATATTTTGGTGGAAATATCCCTTCATGCATACAGCATTTTAATAAAGAACACCTGCCTTCTAAAATGAAAATGATAATGTTACAGAGTTTACTTTCTTGCTGTTTTTGGTAGTACTATGAATATTAAACAGCAAAATTCCCTGTGATGCTGCTTACTCTTAGAAAAAGTGGAGGGTTAAAATTTACTTATTTTAGAAGAAGAATTGCATGAGGTTTTGTTTTTTAAGAAATATCTGAAATTATTACCTTCCATAGGCGCTATAAATATTTTTCTTGATGGATTTGTGGTAGGAATTTAAAATGCATCCTGTACTGCAGGAGCCAGAAAAATTAATATGAAGCCATAGACAAGAGTAACTCTTCAGCAGCAAAGCCAGCATCCACAATGACTTTGAGAATCCACAGGATTTTATATTCTTTCCATTAGGTCATACTTGCATCACATTAATGCTACCGATGAAAGTCAAGGAAAATATAGTCTTTCAAAGCTTGTTAATACATTGTGGTGGTAAAGTTGTGGTGATAAATAGATGTGCTCTCAGACATCTGAGTTGCAGACCATGTCCTGAGAGCAATGCCAGGCTCCACTCACCACAGACTCAAGATGAACAGGATTGAACTCTTAATGTTGAGGTATTTTAAGATTAAAAAATTTAGCAGGGAATATAGCTGGATGAACTTGTTATTTCTCAAAACTGGCCCACCATTTCTCATGACAAAATTAATTGGGACACAGTGATAAAGCAGCAGAGGAGGATCAGGTTGGAGGAGAGGGCTCATTGCATTTTGGTGATAAGACAAGTAGAGGGCAGGGATCTCTCTCCTCTCATCACCTGGAAAATCTCATCTAGAGTACAGACTCCTTTTTCCTAGTAGGAGCTTTTTCCTCCTTAGCCCTTGTGTCTCCTTCAAGAGCAGGCCTGGTTCTCCAAGACACCAGCCTTGGCAAAGTCAGAGGCAGGATCCTGGCTTTCCTTCACCATCACAATTTTAGCAGTGCTTATGGATTATTGCCACAGATGGCTGCCTCTCTGCCTATGCTTAAATTGGTCCCACTATTTTCACTTACTGTGTATATTGGGACTACCAAACATCAGAGTGGTAATGGGTGGCCAGGGAATAAGAGAGAAAAATAACAATACCTTATTGTTAGCATGAATCACAGGTAAAAATAATTCAGCATGTTGTTATCTGTGTTTATAAAAAGAAAATCCAGTCCCAAAGGTATGCACCTGTGAGTATAAGCCAGGCTTGGCATCTAGTCAATTTTCGAATTAATAATTAATTTCTCTGAAGTAATCACATTGAACTAAAACAGATATAAGGAAGAAACTCTTTACTCAGACAGTAGTGAGGGACTGGCACAGATTCTTAAAAGAAGTTCTGGATGCCCCATCCCTGAAAGTGTTCAAGCCTGGGTTGAATGGGGCTCTGAGTAACCTGGTCTAGTAGAAGGTGTCCTTGGCAGGGAAGTTGGAACAAGATTAAATTTAAGGTGCCTTCCAAACCAAACCATTTTGGGATTCTATGATCTTGAGTTAGCTGGACAAAATCAGTCAAGGAACATCCACCAGAAAGCTTGAGACACAAAAGCAAGCAGTGTAAACAGGCCTCCATCCTGATGGTGCTCAAGTAACAGCTGGAAGATCTTATTCCCTTTTGGTGAAAGAAGTCACAAACATGAAACAGCCAATGCATGAAAAGTTGCATAAAAAGCTAAATTCATCTGTCGGCCTGCATCCAAAATCCCAGGACACAAAATGGCACAGTTAGTACATAAAAACTGCAGAGCAAAACCATGAGCTCCATCCACCTCTTGCTGAAACAAGCTCTGTGTGAAGCCAACCAAGCCCAAGAGTTTTCTGGCACTTTCAAATAGGTCAGTGGCTATCTCCTGGCTGCTGCTTCTGGGATCAGTTTTAGGGGCATCTGAACTCTGAGCACCAGCTGGGCTATCACTGCTAGCCAGCCATTTGTTGTTGAGACAGCAGTGCCAAGTCAGTTAGCTGTATGATTTGGATTTCAATCACTCAAATACTCTCTGTTTTGCTGTTGTTTACCCCAGTTTTCAGACCAAAAGCCTTTCACATAGGTCATATTCAGTCACCTCCCATTCTCTTATGCCATGAGACTTGCCAGTAAACCCTGTTTGTTAACTAAAGCTGAGTGACATTTCTGAAAACCTTTCTTAATGGACCAGACTCATCATCATAACCTCAGCAGCTGCGTGTACAAAGCTCTGAGGGATTTGGGAGCAGTGATCAGTCTCTCATTCTCTCCTGCAGAAATCCCTGCAGCTTTACCATTCCCAGAATGTCAATATCCCTTCTGCTACTGCATTAAGCAACACAGTGTTTGGTGTTTGTTCACTCTCACTTCAGACAAAAGGCAAAATTGTGTGCCTAATGCAATAATTAACTGTGCTTGTAAGGCACATAATGGACCTTAGATGAGGATGGAAGATGGTAGCAAAGGACACATCAGCTCCACAGACAGTATAGCGCTAAAGGAACTGTGTTTACAACCACATTCTGTCTTTTATGTTCACACAATCTTCAGATCATCTTAAATCCAAGCTTCTAAGAAGGATTATAAAGACGAAGCCAAGATTTTAACCAGGATTGAGTACATGGTAGAAGTCACTGTGAAGATATTGGACCTTCCCACAATGCCTGTGTCAAGCCAGCATGTCTGTTAAATCACTTGAGTCTGCAGGAATGAAAAAAAATTCTTATTTTGGTCAATAGGGATGTTCTTCTGCTGTCAAGTCATGGTTCAAATTTAATTCCTCAAATGGGAAAATTTAGTTCCTCAAATGGGACAGATGCCAGTACAATTTCGACTGAGATTAGACAATAAGGATATGTCGGAGACACTCTCTAACCTTACTGTAGCTCTTCCAGTTCCACTCAAGTAAATAAATAATGCATGTTTTTCTTACTTTGATAACCCTATGCTATAGCCATTTATGTTCCTCTGGGACCTGAATCAGCAGCCATGAGATGCATATCAGCACCAGGCACTTGAGACTATTGTCACCACACTGACTGTTATCCCACAGCCCTGATTGCTGAAATACCTGGGGGTTTCAGTGTTGCATTTAATGGGAAAAGTTGTACACAGCTGTAACAGTTGTAACACAGAAAACTTGTACCAGAATCAATAGAAGTGGGTCATTTGCAAACCTTAATAAACAAAACACAAGTGAGGTCAATAAAAAATTATTAAAAGAAGGAAAAAAACACAGCTCAACCATGAGGAAAAAGTAGATAAAATTATAAGATTTTTTTGGTTTATATATTTTTTAATTCATCAGTCATTATATGAAAGCCCAAGAAGCAAATATCATGCTGGCTAAACTACTTCATCATTGATTTTTTTAATAGTCTCTGGTCATGGCCTTCATCTTTGAATCACCTACTGAAACAACTGATGTGCCAAGTATGAGGACTTATCAGTCCTCAGAATTATGCCTGACTTAGCACTTAAATCTTGTGGGTTTTTTCTGGATTTGAGATGCTTGATTTTGCTCTGTGCTTCCCTTTGGACAGATGATACTGAATTTGCCTAGAGTGGCTGCACTGAAAGGAGGGAAAGATGACAGTGCACAGACATATCTCTTTATTACCATGCCTCTGAAATATATCAAAACATTAAGCACATGATTGAATAGAATACCACTGGGAAATGAACTATATAGCCCTTCTGACTTACGTTTGATTGCACTTAATACTTCAGGGCTGACTCTGCCAGAGACAACTGTCTGCACAAAGCTGTGTCGGCTTCTGCCTCTACAGAGCCCAACCAGCCTCAGGTTGGGGCTGCAAAGCAGACAGATCTCTTTCCCCAGTGCCTCTCCCCAAGACATTTGGTCTTCCATTGTCCATCAACCTCAAAAACAACTGATGGCACTTTGGGAGCACTTTCTGGTGCCAAATGCTTACTTCATCCTAGCTGAGGAGAAATGTAATTGAATGAGCAGAGTACCAGGGTGGAGGAAAGAAAGGGGGTACTGATGTCAAAAGGTTAAGAGTGACTCTGCTCTCTTGCAAAAAGAGCTCCCAGTAAGCTCCCAGGCAATTTGGAAGTTTTAAAGACTCCTCAGGAGTAAAAGGGAAGCTAAGCTGCAGTTATAGGTGGTTCTTACCAGGAAGTTTTGATGTGCAGATATCATAGGTGTGGAAAAAAACTGTGGAATGATCAGACTTTAATGTCTAGTGAAAAACTGCAAGAGCTCATTCAACAAGCTTCAAAGGATGGAAGAATCAACCAGAAGAAAATTCTGTTAATTCTTTCTGATTCCCAGGTCTTTTATCCTCCCTTCTTTCACAGGATGAAAGGCTGTGGATGCTACATTGTTTGTGGTCTCCAACCTTATGATTCAAACTGAAGCCTGTGAAAAAGAGTTTGCTCATCCCATACAGAGAGAGCTGTCACCAGCTATCAGCTGACTCAGTAGGCAAGACCATTTTGTTTCCAGCTTAGTCAGCTTCTGATTTTACCTAATGTTTGCAGTTGGAAGAATTAACACCAAAGAAGGTTTGCTTGCCACTATTCACTAAGCACACAACTCACCTGCTGGTCTGGAATATTCACCACATTATACTGAAGCTATGAAAAAGCTCCTGTTCTGTTAGGAATGTACAGGTCACAGTTGGGGTTCACAGAGAGCATTACTCATTTCAGGACATTGGATAACAAGGCAGCCAGCTGTCATCTAAAAGAACCTGAAAGAACTTCTGAAATAAATGTATCAAATAATACTTTCTATCTGTTAGCAGCTCTTTATTGCAAGGCGGGGAAAAAATCTGAGCCAGGTTCTTTCGAATGATTCACTGTGAATAAATCTGACACATTTAGCCATTAACCTCTCTGCAAACAATCCTGCCTTGTTAGTTATTCTTGAGAACAAGTGGAGAAATTTAATACATAGATAAATGCCTGTTTCAGGTAATCCATAAATAGGTAGTTAATATCTGTTTGGCATGTGACTGGGTACATTTCACATGATACTTTTGCTGCTCCCCAGGCAAATCTCTTTAGAGATTCAGGCACAACACTGGACAAATAACATTCATCTAAAACCAGCCAGCATTCTTCTTCCTCTGGCACTATGACTCTTTTGACATGAATATAGATATTCAGACGCAGAAAAAACATTGTTTGCAAGAACCCTTTTACTGAAATGCTTAGTAAAGAAACACTTTGTATGAGCAACCACTTGAAATTTTAAAGGATGTTCACAGTATTTTTTCCCTATGCTTCTAGTATGGACTTAAAGTACTTTTTTGTGCATTTTCACCTCTACTTTTGTGTAATAACATAGGAAGGGGTGTCAGGTGTATTTTCAGTCTGGCCTTTTACAGGTTAATAGGCTGCAAGTGCTGTCAAATGACAAGGGCACATATATGTGCAGTGACTGAGGAGAATGCTGCACTCCCCAAATTCCTACACGCTTATCCTGATGAAGGAAACTGTAGAAACATACTTAGGATGTCCAAAACACTTACATGTAGGGATTTCTTTGCTAAGACTTCCCAGTGCATCCAGGTTTCAAAACATTACAGAAAACACACCTTGACCTTAAGAACGTAAGAGATGACTTAGGTTTTCCAGTGCATTATTTTCCAGGCTCAAATGCAACCTCCTAAAAAGTTTTGGAAGTTTAATTTAGGGTGCTATAAAAAACATGCTGAACTGAATACTATCAGCAACTTACCAGCCTGAGTAATGTCAAATGACCTTTATTATGTTCTACTGCCCTCTATGTTCAAGCACCATGTTCTTTTATAGCCCTTCTATTACTCTATAAAGTAAGGGAAGACAACATATTTGCAGAACTTTTTCCAGAACGCAACAGTCAGATGCCTCTAATACAGTCCTACATTTATTTTAAACAACTGATTTTAGAAAGTATGAGTAATTCTCAACTTTCCAAGTGATTTGACATTTTCAATTTCACTCAGATGCACATGAACTTTGATAAGCACTATGATTTAAGAATACTTTCCCACATTACAGCAGCACTTTCACATGAGAATAAATGCAGACTAAAATACCAATAATTACACTGTAGCTAAAAGGTAAGCAGCATTAATACCTGATATAGCTTTGCTGCTGCCTGTTATTGGACAGCCACTTAACCACCAGTTTGACAACTATAGAGTGTAATTATGCGTTACTATTAAATGTTTCTTTTGCAAAGTGCCACTACAAAAAATAATTTTTTTAAATTTTAGAAATACTAAAACACCTAAAAAAAAAGCATTGATGAGCTGAATGTTGTATCACAATCAAAAGCAAATCTGCACTAACTGAATGAATATACAGGGATTGAACCTGGAGAGGAGACATAATGTCTTCATAATTCTCCAAGTGGATGTGGTGGGATAAAGAAAATGGGAAATTAAGAAGAAAGCAGCATGCTCTGCAAGGATGAGCTCAGGTAGGCAGGAAAGACAGGTTCTAATTCAAACCTTCTCTCTAAATACTCATGCACCTTTGGAGAAAGTGTAACCTCATAGCTGCAACTTCACCAGTTCTGGAGTGGAATGAGAGTTTCTTTTTCAGGATGGTTTTAGGAGGAAGAGCTGGTTAATCCCGTGCCTGTACTAGCATCCTTTTTCCCCAGTTCCAGTCCCAAATGGCAATTTGGGAATCATCTGAGGCAGGACTGCCTGCAGACTCTACCCATAATTTTGAGAACCAGCTTATTTGCATGAGTTTTTGCCCAGGGCCAAGCTTGCTCTGCCTCCCTTCCCCAGGAGGGAAGTGGAGACCAGCTGTGCTTCAGGGCAGTGAGCTGTCCTTCCTCTTAGCCTGAGCACAGCACCCTAGAGACAGAGCTCCTCTGCATTCAACATTTGGTAATGGGGAACATAAAGAGAAACAGAGGAGACATTTCAGATGCAATGCAAACTCACCAGTAAAGGTCAGAAAAAAAGGTCTGAATATGGTTTTTGTGAGTTTCCTTGATCTCCCACTCCAGATCCCTTGCTGCAGGGCTTTTTGCAGTTTTTCCTTCACCATCTGGTACGGTCATGTCCACTGGTTTCCAGAATGTCAGGCTCTCACTGATTCTGAGCCTAGATTGTGCCTGTGACAGAATGTTGGACTAAGTACCCTGGTCTGATCCAGAAGGAGAATTCTCATGATCCACCCTAGAATTAAAATGATAGCAATAACTAAATTCTAAAGTGAAAACACTGAATTATCAACTTGCTTACAGACACATTTAGACTAGAGGCCAAGAACTACACACCTAGAACAAAGACTGCCAGAGTCTCATATTTATTTGATTGGAAAGCCTTCTCTAAGAATTCAAGACAATAAACTTTGGGTCTCAGAAATCAAATTGTTATGTGACAGCGCTCCCTCTAATTGTATATCCTAACTGAATTTAGCATCACACTGCATCTCTATAAAGACAATGATAAATTTTATTTTGCTGCAGAATCCTCAGAAACATCTCTGCTAGATCGCAACTAGATTACTCTCTTGACAGCAGTGATAAATGGTTGTCATTTCCATGTTTTAAAGAACTTTTAAAGTAACAAACTAGTGATCCTAGTGCTCCAGTAAATAAGTACACATTTTGTTGTTTTGTTTGCTGTCAAAGCTAACAAAATGGCCACACTGTGATTGTCTTTACCAGAGGCAAAGCCAAGTGAGAAACACATCTGCATTGGTTGTCATTTTAGATTCCTTGACAGGACACATCTATCCAAGGAAATTTAAACAGTTATATGTTTCCTGGGTGCTTGGACACTAAGGACAACTTGTATGGAACAGCTTGTTAACACATTTTAAAGTTCTCTTTCCCTTCAAAACAAGGTAGCATCATTTAAACTGCATTGGGAATGGCTTAGGCTAATTCCCAAGTGGTGCCTGGGAATGGTTCAGTCCCAGGCCAAACACACTCAAAGGACTGTTCCAATTATTTAAGAGCATGGACAATCACAAAAACATAGAAATATTGCTTAAAGATGGCTTAATTAAGCTTCTTCTTTCAAACTGGACCATCAACTCTCACTTGTTCAGCTCTGTCATTCCTTCGTCCAGCCACATCTGGAAAAGATCCAGGGCTGAGGTCTGACAGCCCCTATGAGCTGCGTCACTACATTTCCTGTGAAGTCATTTTTCTTACAGTTTTACCTGAACCTCTGAACCTCTGAACCCCAATCTACAGCTATTAACCCATGCTGCACCATCTGGAACTAATGAGAACAGCTTTTTGGCAACCAAACACAATTACACTTAGCAATCTATTTACTTTAAGAGATGAGCAGAAGCTCTGGGCCTGGGGTCCAGAGGATGGATGAAGAGGAGATGGAGCTATGGCAGAAATAAACTGGGTGTGGTTTCGTGGCAGTTAGGTGTGATGTCAGGAGAACACCAACCCTCTCAGGAACAATATCAATGTCCACAGGAAGACACAAGTCAGGATGTGCAGGATTGCCAGGTCTAGGGCATAGACAGTGCTCACAGCTCTTCCAGCAGCCACGGGTTTGGCATTAACCCTCTTAGCTCGGGGATTTTTTCATGCAAATGAGCTATTGCATCAAACTGATGGGGTGGAGAGAAGAGAGGTCAGACAGAGGATGCAGCTGTGGGTACCCAGCCCTGCACAGTGTGTCAGCATAGCTGAGAGCAAGGAATAAACCAAATAAATTCTACAGCATGGAGCCTGCTGCTGTAGAAGTTGTGCTCACCAGTGGAGTACTAAGAGCTATGAGACATGGGGTTAGTTCCTGGTCTTCTTACTCCACGTTTAGGCTTGAAGCCATTGCAGACTGTGCAACTTCAGGCTGAGGTCTCTCACAAGTGCATGCATCCCCCCACCCCGATGCTGGCCAGGGAGTCCTCACAGCCTGCAGGCACTGGGTATGCCTCCAGCTCTCCTCTCTGCAGTTATGTCAAGAAAACCCAATACACCTCAAACTGCACCCATCCTCTCTGAGCCTGTTCGGGAACCAGGCACCATCTCCAAGAAGATTTAGATACCTTAGAATAGAGGGAGAGATACCAGGGGGCTGGGAGGTAGGTGGAACATGAATCTCATAGAAAAGAAGGGGTCAGCAAGTCAGTGTTTTTAAGAACAATGGTGCTGCTGGTCTTCTCTGTGGGATGTTCACAATACAAAATATCAGTCACTACTGCTGGGCTTTAGGTAAACGTGTCAAATTTCCCCCTATGTATATGTACACAGTCACTTACTGTATGAATGCCCTTTAATTTTGTGTAAATACTTCTAAAATTATATGAGCCTGGATAAGTTAAAAGGTAATGTTTAACCTCATATCAATCTAAATTCCTAAAAAAAATCACAAATCTGCACTTTGACATCAGTGGTCTTGCTGAGAGTTAGTTCTACACATCAGTCAGCTGGCCTTCAGAAATAATGCCACGTGATGAGCAGAATTAAACACAACTGTACATTTCATTTTGACAATACCTTCAAAGCACTCGTCAAATATTTCAAACCCAGTGGACACACAAAAGTAATCCTTGACAAATACAGAGGACAGGTTCACAGGGCTTTTTCCCCAGCCCTTTGGGAACATAAGGAAGAGACAGCCATTAGTTGTTAGCTTGAAATCATTTATCTTATTCTGCCTGGCCATATCAATGAGCTGTATGATTGCAATACGCTGCTAGTATGAATGATGTAAGCCTCAAATCTTGGAATAATCATATTCACCCACAGAAAACTGAGCTCAGATGAAAAATACTCACAGCCATGCTCTCATCTAAAGCTATTCGTTTGGTTTCCTATCCTCTTATTTCTGGGAAACCTGTCCATCAAATTTCAGCTGCTGCTCAGTCCTGTCTTCACCAGGAGATGAGCAGCACAACATGGGAGCTGTCATTTTTCTTTCATTTCTAGGCTGTTTTACAGATGTGTGATTACAGGAGAACAAGTGGATGAACTCCTGTTTCATTTCCCTGGAGGATGCAGATCATCTTTACATAAGCTGTCACAGCTCCTGAGGGCTCCTCCTGCTGCTGGCTGTCATCCAGCGCTGTAAACGGACCTCCCCTGTCCCCAGATTGAGGCTGTCCTGTGCGAGCACACTCTGCTGGCACATGTCTCCTGTAGCCACAAAGCACAGGGAGAAGATTTCCCCTTTTGTTCTCCAGATTCAGATTTTAGGTATCTTGCACAGGGCTTCCAGCATTGCACAAATTTGGTGAGGTTATGGTACTCTGCAGGTGGACTCTGAGTTTTTATTAGGCCTATTTTTTAAACATCTGTGAGCAATACAAATCTGAGACAATGGAAGACAAAAGCCAAACAGAAAAATTATTTCTCCCTTCATGAACTCTTACAGGGAAAAACAGTTTCTGGTGTTCATAAAGTTGTCCCACCAGGAAGACAGAGAGAGCCAAGCTTTGGAGACTGGTCCACCTCATTATCTGGAATCCAGATACAGCTTGCCTGGCTCCTGGCCCTGCTCCTCAGCCCACTTTCTTCTTCCAGTAGCGTGGTGCCAGCTAGAATCACCACCAAAATCACTGGTGAAAAGCAGGCTTTAATATAAATTTGTGAAAGTGCAACATAACAGAGTTCAATGGCAAGGTTCACTCTATTATTTACCACACAGATGAAGCACACAAAGGGAAATCAATTGAAAATTATTTACACAGAGACCAGGAAGGGTGCAAATGGTATGGATGCAAAAAGATAAGAGTACAAAAGGGTTTAGCAAGCACTTAATCATTGACTGCTTTGACATCCATAAAGTGATTCTATAGGATTTACTATAATTATAGCGGTGACTTAATTAAATATTCAAGATAATATTCATGCCATAATCAATTCACCCACATGCACACAGACAGAAATGTATACATCTATATCTATGCACGCAAAAGTACCTGTTGCTGTACCTGTCCTGAGCCCAGTCATCCTTGGAAGCAGGTGACTGGAACCCTTTGGGTCACTCCATCTGGGTGTAAGTCACTGCCAGCTTCTGACATCTGTCCAGTCTGAACTAACCAAGCATGATTACACCTGTGAAAAAACAGTCTGAAATCATTTGCACGGGAGTTATCTGAATTCCTGTCTGAAAAGGCAACTGAGCCAACCTGCCAAACATACAAATTTATGAAGAGCTACTGTTTCATTTTTGCAAACATATATAAATATGTACATTTAGTAGTGCAGCACTGCAGAAGCAGTGTCAAGTAGAATGTCATCATTTTTTCAATTAATTCCTTGAGAAATTTCTTTTTGAGGAATACGAAGAAAATTAGGTCTATGAGAAAACTAGGAAAATGGACTCTCCATATTCCTTCCAATAAATTACAGGATAATACTGTCCATTCCCTTTAGTATCTGTCCATGGGCTTGTAACTGCATTCCTTTTTGAAGATGTGGACACCTTCTGCCTCTGTTAATTTCCAAGGCTATGAGTTCCAGGTTATACTCATTACATAAAAACATAATTTCTCCTATGTCCTGTAAAATAGTTTCTCACCAATTTAAATTACTTCCCCAATTTTTTATATTTAAGGAAAATAACAGCTCTGCAGTCACCTTAACCATATCTCCATGATTTTGTAAGTCTCAGCCATACATCCCAAAGTCTTCTCAAACTGAAGTCCCAAGTTAGTCTGCAGCTCTTTCATCCCTTGACTCATTTTAGTGAGCTTCCCTGTACTTCTTAAGTCCACTCTGACCTTTTTGAGGTGAAAAAATTAAAACTGTCTATAGCATTCAAGTTATGGGTTTCCTTATAGGTGTAAAATTATGGTTTTTTCCTTTTGAATTCAATACCTGGTGATACCAAATGCTTTAGACTGACACAGGAAGGAGCCTTATCCTGTCTTCAGACCTACAAAAAGTAAGCTTGAAAACAGCTGTGTAAGCCTTAATTACTCATTCTACAGTATTTTCTGTATGTAAGCACATAGGGTGCACTCTCTTTCAGCAGTACCTGTTTGTTGCCACTTTATGGGATTCTATCCTGCTTACAAGTTTCTGAGCCCACATGGCCCTAAATGAAACAGCTATCTGAATTTGTAATGAAGACTGTCTTCTTTTCCTATGTTTTTGTCATGTTTGTGATCCTTTAGGCTAATATGTTTGACTTTGCAAATTAGATGAGCTAAGAGACGTGGCTCAGCAGACAGGTGGTAACTCAGCAGGCTTCCATAAAAAGCCAGTCCCTCTGGCTCCAAATCTGCCCAGGTTTTGCAACCTAGTCAGTGACAGAGAAAAGAATTAGCCTCTTGCTATGCTTTACACACAGTCTATTTCTCCCAGAAGCAATGACCTTCTGTATTTTTGGCTTTAGAATGTTCATCTTCTTTTGAGCTAAACCCAAGACCTACTGAATAAGTATTCATAGCCAATAACTTCAGAGTATTTGTTGCACAGGAAGAAAATTTCAAGAAGAAACTTAAAAGTGTGTCAAAAAGGATTTAGGGGTTTGCATGTATGCATATATGCAAATTCAAGAGGGTACAAAACTTTCAAAATTGGGATTTTAAAGATGCAGTTTGTCTTGGGAGCAGAAATATTTCTGTTTACTGGTCTTAAAGGACACACATTGCTGAAAGTCACTGTGGTAATAAGAAGCCTAGGATTAACAAAGGATGAACCTTTAAGGAAAATAAAATTGCTTTCAAGCAAGGGAAACAGTAAAGCTAACATTTCCTGTACAAATCTTTGAAGGTGTTGGGGTTTCTCCCTTAATGTTCCACCATAATTGGAGAAGTAGGTACTAAAACCCACGATATACATTTCTGTTTCTATTTAATTTTTTGAGAAATAAGTTAGCCATGATGGCTTCTCACTACAGAGGGCTTCTGGAGTGCTACATTAATTATTAACTACACGTAGGCATTGATCATTCCTCCCCATCCCAATCAATATTGATATTGAATTTAGGTTTTAAAAAATTGTCAGTTTGTGACTTGTATTTCATAAGCAAATGCACCAACATCTACTTCAAGATTCATGTTTTGCACCCTGTGGCAGAAGGCCAGGTATAAGAAAATTAATCAGGTTATTGACTTGGCCTGCACTACAACAACTCTGCACATGGAGAGCAGAACACCTGAAACTTGCCCTTCTGAGCTGCAGAACAGCTAGAGAACTGGCACAGGAATTCAGAGGCACAGGCACATTTTCCAAGAGCTTTGAAAGTCAGCCAGCACAGCAGCACAGAGCACATGCCTGAATCCAGTCAAGTTGAAATATTTTATCAGAAACCCAACAGCAAAGGTCTTTTGACATTTCTCCCTCAGACAGGAACTATGTCCTATCACTGATCTCTCCAATCCATAAGAACAAGCATAACTGACCATTAATATTACCATATCAATAATAAAGGTATCACCTGGTGTGTCAGATGCTTTTGATTAAAGTAAAGTTAAGGGGGGACATCTGGGGCAATTATGCATTGTCGAAACATAATGAATATATTTCACAAGCAGAGGGGAAAATAAGCTGTTTGAAACAAACCTGCCAAAAGAGTCAAAGGCTTCACATTAATTAACACGGCATAACAAGCACATCACACAGCACATTTGGCATTACAGCAGCAAGGCCACTACACGGACTCACCCAGCCTGTTGCCCTGGTCTTGGTAGCAGCTCCTGCTTAAAAGCCAGAAGAGGCTGGAGTCTGGTGCTGAGAGTGACTCCTCTGCCATCAGGAGAGAAAATGCTACAAGTGATCTGAATAACACAGCAAAATGCTCGTGATAAAATACCATTCGTTCACCAGGTGGAGAAAATGTAAAATGGAGATCTGGAAAATGCAGAGCATTTCATCTTGGCACTTTGTCACTGGCCAGCACTCAAGGGGACTTAGCTGTAGGGTCTTCTGCATCCCCTCTCCTTTTTTGCTGCAGGGTGAGTGCAGTGCACATGAAAGTTACAGTTTGGTCCACACTGTGGAAGTATTTTTTTTCCAAAGATGGGCAAGAGCTAAAACTGGAGTCTAGCAGCAGCTCATGGAGTCCAAAGACATTGAATTGAGAGGAAAGATAAAAGCTGTGACTGATAATGGAACCTACCTATGGAACATTTCTGTTTACTTTTTCCTTTCGTTCTGTGTGTAAGTTCAGAAATACTTCACTTTATGCTAGTTGAAATCACAGAACCTTGAAACTCTGATTTACTGTGGGGCCAAGACATAAGGTCAGTAGTTTTAAATGACTTTTAATTAGTTTGAAACAAAAGTAGGTGAGACTCCAGCTTTAAATAGGTTGTTATATACAAGCAAATATATGTTATTTGCTACATATTGTTCTTATGATAGAGTGCAAGGGTTGCACATAGCATTTTGATCTATTAAATGAGTGATTTCTGCCTTATAATTTCATGCTGTAAAATGAAATATGTGTAAATATAAATAAATATATGTATGCATATATTTTTAAGCACATAAACTCCAGTGCTGACAGCATAGAAGTAATGAGCTGTTTTCAAACTTGTTTAAAACACCTGTCAGCTCTGGCTGGTTTTAAAAATATCAAGAAGGATGCTGAAGAAATGAGAAGCAAATTGATAAAAAATTGAAATCTACATTGGGGGAAGCAAATATGTCAAATATGAAAAAAAAGGTTTCTGAATTATTTAAATGAGTTGTTAAATAAAACCATAGTCAATTAACAAGCCATTCTTCAGTTGCACAACAGATAGCTCAGCACAGTCACAACTCACCTTGGCCCTCACACCATGGCACAGTCTGTCTCCCAAGACAGTGCTTGTGCAAACACATGTGTGTTCTACCAGCTGCCTTCACTAAATGAGTACAAATAGACAAAAACACTGAAAAGTCCAGGGGAGTCATGAAATATCATTAGCTTAGGTCAGGTTACCTTCCATATTTCCATCCAAAGTGCAATACAGGAAATTTGTGTATTCCCTCTCAGAAGATTGCCTATGATGGGTGAAATACACTCTGCCTTTTCTGATTCAGCATCAATTACCATGTGTTTCAGGTTTGGTTGATTACCTCCCAACCAGACTCTTACCAAGATATGTGAAGAACACCCCAGTCCTGGCTCCTCCTACGTGGCCCTTTGCACCAGAAGTCTGGTGGGCTGTTTGCTCCATTGGCAGGCCTTGAAAACTCCCTGGGTAGCTGGTCCTCCAACACCATGAAATGGGCAAAACTATAATCGGTATGGGATGGAAACAACTTCAGTAATTCATGTCCTTCCTCCAACATTACTTATCCCGGCCAGTCCTTCAGGGGACAACTCAGACCCTTGCTCTGGATTGCAATATTCCATGATGTGATTGTTACTCCATCCTGGTATGTTCCCAAGGAATTAACTTCCCAAGCCCATTGCAAAGGCAGGCAGGGCAGAGTGAGACTTCTCTTGGAAGCCTTCCCTTGGAAGTTTTCAGGCTAGAGGTAAGACCGTGTGCTGTTCACAACATAGTAAATCAGATGAGAAATCAAACTAAAGCAGATTTTCCCAGATTTGATCGACTTTCAGGCTTTTCAACATCTCCAAGCTATGCAGGACAGAAGTTTTCAGAAAGCTATTATGGGTGCAAAATCTAATGATGATGAACATTCCTGAGCACTTGGGTTCTATCCTTAGCTCACTTTCTTACCTCAGAGAGGTACATGCAAAGTTTCCCAATAAACAGACTTATATCTAGTAGGACAGTCTGTTTTAAAATCATGACCTCACAAGAAAAGTTTCTGGCATAAATAATTTAGTACCAACAAAGGAAAAAAAGAGAAGAAAAGTTAAAAGCTCTTCTCAAGATTCTTTTCATCCTTCTCCTGTACTAATATGAACATCAAGCAACTTTAATCAAAATTATTTCTAGATCTAGTGAGGACTAGTATCTAACATTTCCTTGGAAGGTGTTATTTAGAGAGAAATATAATTTTGAGGAAGAGTTAGGTTCCTCAAAGGAAGACCCCATCTCTCATCTAGCCCACCATTAATTGTACTTCCCTAATGAGATCATAGTACATGGACACCTTGGGAAGGAGTTCCGCATTGCAGAATGGGAAATAAACACAACTTCTGTGAGATGCCCTTATTGTGAGTAAAAAGTAAATATCCTTTTAAAGACCAGAGGAATTCTCTGTTCATGGGATACCTAACTACAGAAGGTTTTTATCAATCAGTACTCTTGCCTTATTCAACTCAGCTACATAATTATTCCTATGGTTAGCAGAACAAATGGAGAATTCATATTGCCTGAGACAGCACAAGCAGCAGGCTCATAGGCCCACAGAACTGATCCTGACTGATCTACACCCCTATCATTAGATAAGAAGATGCTCAAGTGACCCTGCACACTGAGATTACTGCTTTTTCACCCTTTCTTATTCAGCAACTCTTGTGAGGTACATTAAATTAGTTCTAGTGACTCACTCCCCTCTGATTCCTGAGTTTTTCAAGCCAGCATTTTCAACAGGTTTTTCTCAGCAGCAAATCTAGATTTAAGCTTAGAAAATTAATTTAGTCCCTGAATTACGAATGCCAAGGCCGAGAATCACTGCATTTTCAGCAGCTCTAGAGGACAGTCTACATATGGAGAATCTATGTTGGCATAAAAGGGAGAAGGGAAATATGCACAGTTCCTAACCTGTAGCTTCCCACTGAGGTTTGGGCTAAGTCTCTTCTACAGGTACTTCTGGGTGGTGATTCAGGGATCTGAATTAGGCTCCATCTGTGAATTACTTTCAGAGGATTCCCATCTCTCCACCAACCATAGCTGGAGGTCTGGGAGACTAATTCTCACACCTAGGCAGGGCTCACACATTTGGTGGTTTCAGTCAGTCTCCAAGCGTCATATCCTTGGGTCTGTGGCCAACTTACAGACAGTATTCCTTTCCCTAATATGGAGAAGGAAACTGCTCTTTGTCTCAGTGATTTGGACCCATTTATTTCAACACTGCTCATCATCTCTCCTGTGTCCCAGGAAAAAGTTGAATTCCAAAGTAAGTGAACTTCATTAATTAAACCAGAGATACTTTTTTTTTTCCAGAACTATTACTGGAGTGTATGCAATAGAAATTGCAAGTTATCTGTTACATGTCAGGACATCTTGCCAAAATATTTTCAAAAATATAATCATTTCATGATGCCTGATTAAGTAACACAGTTTGAACATCCCTTTCCAAACACATGCTGTACATTTTTAGATATATTTTCTCAGCTGAATTAACTGCATCTCTCTCATAAGCTCCACAGTTCTCCTAAGAAACTTCTCAACAGAAAATTCTCTCAGCTGTCTTCATTGGGCACATACACTTATTAGGCACATATTAACTAAACCAACATGTCTGCTTGACACAATGCAGTGCTGCACAGAGAATCCCAAAGCAGCTCCAAAGAAATCAGAGAGAGATTTGGAGCTGCATCAGCTTGTTCTTTCCACAAAACTAAGGTATCTAGCCTTGCAAAACTCCTCACCACTCTGAACTAGGGCTGCTGCTCTGGCTCTGGATCTCAAAGCAGGTCATTCACTAAACTATGCTGCATATATATCTTCTCCCACTTGGTTTCAAAGCAAAGTTTTTCATGTATGCAGATAGGTGGGAGCTACCATAATTCTCAATAAAACCAAACCTATTAATCCAATATTATTTAGCCACCACGGTGATTATGAGACAGCAAATCCCATGGAAACAGCCTGCAGCCAAAACATGGCATCAGGTGTTTCTGTGCCCTAAGGTGGTAAAGGCTTCTTCCTCTTTCATGTTAGAGGCTCAGATGAGGCAGCCAAGTAGTGGCACAACACTTGGAGCTGGGCTGCAAGAAAGAAATGTGACAGTGAGGCATGAATTAACACTAAAGTGAATAACATTAAATAGTTTTGAGAAACACTAACTTTATCAGGCTGAAATTTTATAATAAAAGCTGACTTTTAGTCTAAGTTAGGAAGCTTCCTCTTCCATGGGAACAATTGGATTCCTATCATTCATCCCAAAGTAAGTTTCTAAAGCAAATCGAATTAATCATTATTCCCTTCTTTTTCCCTGAGGACTGCCACCACATCTTTCAGATCCTTATCATGTGGGTTTTCCTCTAGGACCAAGACAGAAAAAAGTCTGCCTAGAGGTTGCCTTCTACAGCAGGAAACATCACACGCAAACAGTCACTTCTTATTCAAAAGTCTTTCACTGAAGTCTCCTTCAGTCTTCTCTCAAGATGTGAACTAAAGAAAGATTACCTTTTTATTCCATTCCCCGATTTCTATTCATCTGTGGTAAAATTTTACAACAATGCCATTAATCAAAACTAGATTTAAATAAAAGTCCTATTTCATTATCTTTTATTGTTGGTACTATTGCTCTCATAATGCTGAATAATGTTAATGATGTGCTTGTGTGCCACCAAATGATAAATTTAAAAGCATCTCATAAGGGGAACTTCTTGTTTTGCATTTGAGCCCTGGAAAGATTTTACTGGATTAGGTGTGGTACGGTCTATTTTATTGCAAAATACTTCAAATTTTCTTTTTTATTTGCTAGAAAGGCTACTGACAAACAGGTTTTTTATGCAGAATACCAAAGAGCTGTAGCCATATACATATTTATATAACCCAGCTATTAATATAGTCATGAGGCAGGTAGAACACTTATGCACATTAATCCTTTTGCAAGTAGTTTATACATTATGAACAGTAGTGTTGCATTTTTTGCAAAACCTAATTCTAAGAACTGTCATCCTTTTTTTTTCAGTGCAGGCCATTTTGCCAATCTTGTTCTTTTTCCACTTTGCTTTTATCCCCTTCTTCATGCCTTTTGTATTTCTGTTTGATCCTATTAGCACTGAGATCAATCACAACATTCCTGCTGGGAGCAGAATGGGATGCTATCTTTGTGATGTCTAAATCCAATATTTGACACCATTTTTCTTTACCCACCAGCTGCAAACTGGTATCTGTTCTTCGAACTCTTCACTTTAAGTCTTTCATTGTTAGCCCCTTTTACCATTTAAAACAAATAAGGATATAAATATCCAAAACTTTTTGAATAATACTAGTTTTTCTTAATATCCTAGAATTTTGTACAGTTACTTTTCTAATCCCAATTCATACATACACAAGCACACTCCTGGTTTATTTACAGAAACTCTGGACAGAAGGTCAATTTCTCCATGTTTTTCACAAAATCTGAGCAAGTTACCTGCATGTTCCTGGATGTCTGTGAGTTTTCAGAGTGCATAGAATATTTCCACTTAGAAAAATGCATCAATATGGATAGAAAAAAATATCCAAATTCAGCCTCTCAGATGAGGAAAAACAACTCAAAGATTTGCAGATTGTAAATAGGTCTTTCTTGAAAATTTCTAGTTGAAAAACAGCTCCTTTGTTAGAATACTGTGAAATTTCTTGAGAAATGGACTTACAGTCTTTACACAGGGCAGAAGAGAAAAATTTTTTTCCCCTTTAATACCAGCTCAGGAGTAAGAGGGAAATAATTAACAGCTATGCATAGTCTCATATGATTTTTAGTGTCAAAGAGAGCATGGTTTACATACAGTTGCTCATCTTACTGAACATGTACTAGGAAAATTATTTTAATAATGAATACTTGCTACTGCATTGGTTTTAATCCAGTTAAGATTGATAGCCAGTGAAAGAGCAGCAAGGTAAATGCCATTTTAATAAAAACAACTGTTATAACTGATTTCTGCTATTTCACTTCTACAATCCCCTTCAGCAGTACAGAAAATGAAAGCTGTTTCTCTGGTGCTGTCACACCCAGATTTCAAGACCATCAATTCTCTAAAACAATATTTTTGTTTGCTGTTTTCTAAAAAAGCATTAACATTTTTTGTAAAACAGATGTCACAAGAAATTTTGAGCTGCCTTTTTTGTTGGACTAGTATATAGCACACAATTCACTGAAATTTTAAGTTAATATGTTACCACAGAAAGTAAGATATTTCTGACTATGGCATTCCATTTGTGTGCATATAAACCACCCCACCTTTCAAGTATTCCATCTCACTTTTCCAAGAATTAAACTCAGGATTTCTACAGATTCTGCTAGGTTTATTCAGACCAAAACTGTTGCATCCAAACAGTTAGAAAACAAGCCGTGAAGCCTGACTGGGGATATGACTTTGATATAATTTGGATCACTGAAGGACTTTCCAGAAGACTGGAATAGCTAATTGTACACCATTATCCCAAAGGGTAACCAGAAATACAAAAATAAAATCATGTTCAGCAAAATGACAGGGTCATTTAGGAAGGTATGAAACAATTGAAAATCAGATACAGAAATAACACTTCGAAATGGCTTTATGAAAAACAACTTGGTATCAAAATCAGTTTTACATCTCTAATACATGTTTAGTAGATTAAAGTAATTAGATAGACAAAATATGTAAAAATTTATGATTGTCTTTGGTTTAATATCATCTTCAGAGGGGCAAAACCTCAGATTCAGAGGGTCCCACACAACTCATTCACAAGGTCCAAAAAAAAGAAAATAGAGAGAGAACCAAAAAAGATATTAAGACTTCACTTAGTCCATCTCTGCCCAAATGCTTCACTGTCCCAATGTCTTTTCTGCAAGGGATTTGCCAAACTTGTTGTCAAAATCTTTCATGACAGGAATCCTTCAAATCTTCCATGTCATTTCTATTTAAGTTTTCCGAATTTTTCTGCACAGGGACATATCACTTCATTTAGCCTCAAGTATCTTTTCAGTCTATACATTTCTTTTTCTTGAATCTGGATCTTCAGCACTCTTAAATGAAACCACTGGGTTATCCAAGACACAGTGTGCTTCCCTAGGAGGGGCAGACAGATGAGGGTGTTAAAAATTAAGACCACAGTCCACAAAGAGTGTGTGGTCCTGTGTAGCACTATCCTATCAACATCAGCCTATCAATTACAAACACTCACACTATGGGGCATACAAAAGACCTTTTGGGGTTCTTTTAAGTAATTTTGCTAGAATTTGGATTTGAAAAAAAATATATACTGCATAATTTTAACTTACATTCTAGTTTGCCATTGGGGTAATCTGAGTCATGACTTTTGGGTTTTTCACTGCAACCACTAAAACTAATAACGGTGGATTGTTTTTTTCTTTCTAAAATAAGTGAACAATGTCCTGTAATGACTTGTGTCCAGGAGCAAAGCCTTTGACTTACAAACAAACCACTGCATAATTTGAAAACGACTGTTCTTCATGAAGGAGCTGGCAATTTTGAAATGCAGTGCAGCTTTCCAGAAATAAGTGGGAACTATACAGACATTTGATCAGACGACACATAAGAAAACAAAATTCATCTCACGCTTGTTAGCAGGCACAGAGGAGGACAGGCATCACTTGGCAGCTGAGGGACTGAAGCAGCTTTCTGCATCTCAGGGCTGTCCAGCATCTGGAGCTGCTCCAAGTGTCACTGTTGGTCACCAGCAGAGCTGGACCTGAGGATGTTGTAATATAACCTGACCATGAGAAATCTGGGAACAAAGATGTGTACAGAGAGAGTCAACATCCAGGAAACAAGAATGTATATAAAGCTCTCATCCCTATGCCTGGGGATCACAGAAAGGGTTGGATTAAAAGCTAATGGGAAGGTGTCAGGAGCTCTATGACACTGAGTTTCATACAAAGTCACCCCCTGGGATGACTAGGAAGAGGGCAGTCACTGAGGTACCACACCGTGTCTGTGTCTGGTTCAATTCAGTTTGACTGCCACATCAAAAATGCAGCTCGTGTGAGATGCTAATGACAGGCTTATGAAATGTAATGCTTTCAACAATGTATTGGCTTGGATAGGATCTAGAAGGGAATAAGGCATTCTATTCATGAGAATAATTGAAATAAATGTTAAATACTGTCAAAATGCAACAATGCTGTTCTTTTAACAAATCTGTGGGGGCTTCCACCTATTTAAAATTTTAATACATTTTTAGATTTCGCAGCAATACTCGTGACTAAAAGGTTGGGAAATGGCTCCTGGGAGGGCAAGGTGGACTGGCTTATATATTATTCCAGTGCTGTGGTCATTTAGCAGCCTCCTGAAATAATCAATTATGATGGGGAACTACTTCAGTGTTTCTGTGCCGTAAGACTAAAGCATGAAATCTGGAATATGTAAATGATTAACCAGGTCTCATTGGATCTCCTGGGAGTGCCAGGCTTCTCACAGGTTTTCTGATGGAGCTCCACTCTCCCAGTGTGCAAATACACACACACACGCACACACACACTGTTAGTGTAATGTTGTTGCCACCGAATTTATTTTAAAAAGCAACATGCAATATAATCCATTAGAATATGCTAGGAGGTGGTGAGTGAAAAAATCAACCCTGGTTCAATTCCACTAATGTTAGCGAGTTCTGGATACAACACATTTGCTGAAACCATCCACAATCAATTACTGAGACAGAAATAGGAGTGCAGAAGCAACTCCCTTTAAATAAGACTGTTGATGCACTTTAAACAGTGCTTATTTTTTTTCCATAGGACAGAGCTTCCTATGGCTTTTCCTATTGGGTCCTGGGAGCTTCTCTAAGAACATTGAACCCCTTTCACACAATGGTAGAGTCCGTGCTAAATAAAAGGTTTAGGAAGGTTGTTATGAAACATGCCTAACACCTGTCCCCTTCAAGGAAAAGCTTGTGTAAACAAAAGCTGCTAATGAGAGCAATGAGATGCACTCAGACAATGCCAGGTTACTCAGGCACTAACTCATGTTCACTGCAGTTCTAGCCTCAGGTAAAAATCCTTAAGATTTCAGAGTGATACTGAGATGTTTTGGAAATGCTGTGCTAGCCTTTCCTACCAGTGTATTTCCCAATCTCACTTTCTATAACTAAGGCAGAAGAGGTTGTGAAAGACCAGACCTATGCTGGCCATTCATGATGCTGCCTGCTTCCCACCTCTCCCTCCATGCAGGGGTGGCATCAGCCCCTGCCCCACATTTCAGCCCCTCACCAGAGCTTTGCCTTGGGACTACTGAATGCTGCACAAACCAGACTAACACAGCTCATTTTCCTTCCCATCACACAGCTCCTGCCATGCATCAGTTGAAACCAGCGTGCAAAAAAAAGACCAACTATTACACAAATAGAAGAAAAAAACTAATGGCTTAAATTTAAATATGTAAACAATTACAGATTTGAAGATGAAAGTAAGTCGACTACAGTGGATGGATAACCTTAGATATAATGATGCCTGTCTTCATTTCTTTGAGTAACATATTGCTGTAATAAAATTGTAAACCAAAATACAAAATATTGGCAAATTAACAGGTTGTTTAATATTAAATTAACAGAATATTAATATGATTACTGCTAGTTTTCAAGCACTGCTTCTTTTCATAAGTGAGGGTTCTGAATTTTCAGAGTATATGATATTTCCAATCCTAAACAGTTCTCTTTCATCATTTAATGGAAATGCAAAGTGCCTGGGAGCACAAGAGAGAAAACCAGCACTCCAGAATTCCCTCTCAGAAGGCATTTAAATTTTATGTAGTAAGCAAGGCCTATGACAAAAGCGTGTGTAATGTAATGTAATTGTATCATTTCTCAAAGTTTTACATAATGACTTTCTGTTTCTAAATAATACTTCATTATTGGGAGCAGAAGAATGTAATTGTTCTCTGGGTGCTGCTGTTAGCTCCTAAGGGCACGATCAATCCTGCCAAGACATATAATTCATGCACTGTTTGCTTCTGATACAGCTACATTTACGAAAGCAATGCAGTGATTAGATTTCTCCAGAATAAATGTGTCTATAAATCCCTGTGTTGTAAATATTATTAACAGCTACATCCAGTAAAGGACTTGAGCCACTGACATGAGGCTGAGGCAAAACTAACAGACCTCCAAACAAACCAGAATTTTTAAAAAAATTTTTTTAAATCCCCTTTCTTCTATGGCTTAACCCTGGACACATTTACAGTCATGAGGCACCCTCCTATCTACTGTAGTCTACTCAGTGCCTGAGGTGCTGCTCCAGCTCCTGCTCTGCAGGAGCTTCTCAAATCCTTTTCCCACATGAGGGAGACCTGAGTCACGGCATTGAGCATGCTTCTGCCACATTTTTTGTAAGACTGAATCTGATAGATATTTAACACACCAGGAGCAGAGTCAGAAGCCTTCACAAAAGCAACCAAGGACACTCATAAAAAACAGTGTCTATTTTATCAGCCAGTGAGTGCTCATGAAGGGAGATCACTTCCTGCAGCACCTCATGCCACAGGAGAATAGTGTCCTCAGCTACCTCAGGCTAGACATGATTGTAAGTAATGATCCAGGTACTCATAAAAATCACACTATCTGAACAAAGAGTAAAATTCATGCTTACAAATTAAGACATCTGCAACAGATCTAGCTGGAGGAAGATGAGTGTTTTAGGGCACAGTTCACCTCATTTAAGCAATGAACCTAAAACTCATGATGTGCATCACTCCTTGGGACTGCTTTTCCCCACACTGACTATAAAGGGAGCCCTAAAAAGCTAAATCAGATATAAATGTATGCACTGCAGACTGCTAAATTTAGCTGAAATCAGTTTTGCACCACGTGTTTATTAATAATTTAACTAACCAGAAACATGGATGAAAGTGAGTCAGTGCATTGTTTTAGTATTATTTATGTTACCATTGGACTGTGCAGAGAGCAGAAAGATGAAACAGGGACTGAATAAACATTAATCTTTCCTAATCGTGGAGAAAGTCATATTTATGTATGTCCTTGTATCCAGAAATACCATATTGATTTCCACATAAGCCATTAATACACAGAAATTAATTTCTGAAGGCAATGATTTTTAAAAGAGAGAGACAGGGAGAGTAGGCCTTCAATAAATCTATGGGATTCCTGTAATTGTCAAAGGAGATTTTCACATATAGCTTTGTAACTACTCTTGTTACTGGGTTCCACGGACAGTGTCAGGGAATCTTCTCAAGACGTCAATATAACCTGTTTGTTTCAGCACATTTCCAGATCAGTCTTGAAGAAGACTGGTACTACTACCTTTACAGTCTAGAAAGGCTGATTCTTAGATCTTTCTTCCCATTTGCAACTAACCTGTATAGTGCTTAAACAGTACTGAGTTATTTGTTCCACAGTGGCATATTTCCGGTGTATATAATTTAGAAAAAGACCACCTATATGAAGGCTATATTTCCAGGCTTCATGTAGGATCTAATAGCACAGAACCTCAATCCCATTTTGCAGAACTGAAACATAGACTTCCCACTGGATGACATATGAATTATTATATTTAAAAAGTAAAGAAGTGCATATTTACTGAAAAAACCCCAATGTAACTGAACCATACATCCCCTCTTGTTGACACTAGTCTCGGATTTGGGATATGTCCTCACCCACCCCATGAATCTCACTAGTATATTTTTTGCTTTATTTGACCCATAGCCTGCATTTAAGGAGAGCATCACTTACTGTCTTCTGAGCATTCAATTTGCTGGTACTTCAGACAGGCCTGTATTGTAATTTCCCTGCAAATGACCCATTTAAGGAGAGGCAAAGATGTTAAATATTAAGATGTTCATGCCATAGAGAAAAAAAAAAAAAAAAAGACAAGAAAAACACCAAGAATCAAGGGAAACTTGGTAAATACCCAATCAGGGTTTGCAGACCTTATTAGAAAAAATAAAGATAAGTAATCGTTACTGGAAAGAAAGCAGGACTGAGAGATCAGCACTCATAGTTCATCGGTTTCACCTTTGCTTTCTCCCTGACCAAAACCAGTTGTGGCATAAATAATGTTGATTGTGTTGCCTGGGGTCTTTTTTAATTACTCATGTTTTACCTTTTCTTGTTACCAATTTCCCATATTAATCACAGCTGGATACCTTCCTGTCTTTTTTGTTGTTCTTTTGCTTTCATCTGCTATCTGCTCCTAAATTTAATTTTGTTAGTGTTTTGGCTTTCCTGCTTCAGCTTAGCACCACCTCATTCTCATGCAAGCCCTCAGTCCTAGTAGCCTCTCCAGCATGAGCAGAATTCATCTTCACAGCAGAGGCACACCAGAGTGCCTTTTACTGTGGTGGATGAAGGGGATCTGTCAGCAACAAGGACGAGCCTGTGGACATCACAGAAGAGCTTGACTGCTCTCAAAAAGCAGAAGTGGATGACTGTCCATGCAGGAGATGGGAATAAGGTAACAGAAGCAGTTCTACCAGGAAAGGCACGGACAGAGCAGGCATCTTGGCTATCCACCATCAGACAAGAGCTCTCTCTGCTGGCTCTCCCTTTGCATTTCCAGGCACCTGAGTGTGCACTTACAGCTGAACTGCAGAGGGCTTAGTGTATTTGATTCCCAGTTTGACAGACTGAGCCCACTCGAAGCTCTGAGCAGTTAGCAGTAGTTACGTCCGCAGTACCCATCCCAGGAGCATAAATATAAACACACGCACTTGCATGGTCCTCAGTTATCAGATGGAGATGATAACAATTTACACCCAGTGGACAATCAACATTAATCACTTCAGAGGAGTACATGTGACCCCACCCAAGTCATATTCAGTGGTGTACCCATTGAAAATACAGCCACAGAAAAGCTAATTATGCTGTGCTAGAGCAGATTAATGTGTTACAACCCCAGGTAGCACTCTGAAGATTTAGCCTCTGAGCTCTCAGGCAGTAATTTCCCTGAAGGAAAGGGAACAGTTGTGCCAGCTCCTGCAATCCTTCCACTATCAGCAACACACAGCAGCTCCAGTACCACGCCAGAATCAGTCAGGGTCTTTATTACAAGAAGGAGCCACAAGGGAACAGAAAACCTTACTGCCCTCCCCTTTCCTTCTGTATTGTGGGATGGCAGCCTGAAGGAAGCTGAGGAGTGGCAAGGTTTAACTAGAGATAGCCCAGCCTTGAAGGACAGAGAGTAAGAGTCTTCCCAAAGTCTCTTCCACCCCTGTTCTCTGTCATTGCTGACTGGTCAAATTAGAGCATTCCTGGATGCATGTCTCACTTCAGACTCTAACATTTAACCAATTTACAATGCATAGAAATATTGTTTTAGCCTTACCTCTAACAGAATGATGTCTCCCACTTTAAAAAGATCTATTCACTTAGCACTAAGTCAAATTCAGACACTATGTGGATTGTACAGTTTTCACTTTTCACTAAAAATTGGTATTACGTTTCATTTTCACAGGGATTTTCTTCTGAATCTCAAGTCCCTTGGAAAAGGTAAATAACTGCAAAATAAACCTTTTGAAAAGCACAGTTCTAGGATCTATGTGTTGTATGAGAAATTGGTCATGAATGTATAATTTAGGGCTTCAAGGAAAATTTTAAAGCACGGTATAAATTAAGGACCCAATACTGTACTCACTGAAGTCTGTTAGAACGTGACTGGACTCTAAATGACCACTGGAGGTTACTGTTTCCCCACAGAAATTCCATGAGTCAAGCATTATGCTAATTCTTTTCAATTATTAAATACAGGTAAGCTTAATATCAGTGGCTGCAAATTGTTCCCACACATGGCAAGCTTTGTTAAGTATGTTCCAGGGTGGCAGAAATCAGGGGCAGGGGAAGGGTATTTGAGTGTATGAGTAAAGAGATGCAGTCAAAGAAAGATTTCTTGATGTTTATTGTTGCAGTGCAGGGGATGGTCTAAGCCCCTGTCTGGACTGTCTATCAAAGATCCCTGCCACTCAGGTGTAACAAACGTCAATAATCCAAGGTATTTTTCAGGCTGTAACTCAAACCAATGGGAAAGCAAGGCAGGAACTTCAAATTCCCCCTATGTAAAAGAAAACTGAAACTAAATAAACCAGTACTTTCTTTCTGCTGCTACACCACAAGGTCCGTGTTCCTTTGTCTGCATCCCGGGACCCCTCACCAAGAGCTTATTATTATTATTATTTGTTATTATGGTTTGTATTACTTCAGGACTTAGAAACCCAACATTTATTAGGTTTCTGTTGTGTGAAGAGTTCCACAGGTTGGAACCGCTGCCCTGGCCACTCACAGCCTTAGCAAGAGACAACAGGCACTGACAGGCAGGTAGGAACCCATGAGACAGTATTGGTTGGTGAGACAGACAACAGCATCCACTTGCCAGTGGCACATCCTCAGCAAGTCTTGGCAGAAATAACAGACACAGAGGGATATTTTAACACAAGATCCAAGGGGAGACAATAAAGCTGTTTTGCACATATTTACCGAAGTTACTTTACAGTGCATTGGGCAGCATGAGCTTTATTGGTGTACCCCTGAAAAGAGGTAAGTAATAATGATTTTTGGGACCAGGGGCAGCAACCAACATCTTAAGTATGAATGAGAGCCACGAAGCTGGCTCATATGACTGATCATCTGTTTGCACTTGTTAGCCACTGGGGGTACATTGTTTTATTGCCTTAACACATCACTTCACCCTAAAGGTTGTACGAATGTAGTTTTTTAGGATAGATGTAGTATCATTCTCCTTTGCCCATATTACTTCTATCTGGAGCTTGTAGTACAATTCTTTCCTCTGTGCAGCAGTGGAAAACTTTCTGCTGCAAATTGGGGATAATAATTCCCCTTTTTATGTCTTACTCATTCGAAGGTAAGTTGTGGGAGACAGGGGTTGCCTTTTCATTTCCATTTGTGCAATTCCAGTATAATAGATCTGGACAAGGGCCCCTACAAACTCCTTCAGTACATGTGGTAAAAACAGTAAAAAGGTAATCCTAACATCTCAAAATATCTTCAAAGAGTCAACACAAACTTTAATGTTTTGAGCTGTGTCAGGAAGAGCCTAATGGTAGTTTACCCACAAGAACTCGATGTTCCTCACTATTGGCAGCCAAAAGTACCTAATGGCATGTTAGAGGCAGCACAACAAGAGAAGATCAATGTGACACAAAAAGAAAAAAAAAAAAAAAAACAGCCCAGTGGTGTGTGGAGAAAGCATTGTCAGACTCAGGGGAAGCAGCTGCTTTGTCATCTGTAAGGCTCTGTAAAATACCACAATCTGAAAAGAATAGAAGAATTTTAAAAATAGTACTCCATTTTCCCTTCTTTAAAGATTTGTCACCCCCATCATTTTCTCTTCTGCAAAGTTCTGCTCTCTCTCAAAGTCTTTTAACTTTAATATTAAAGTGACATATCCCTTTTTTTCCTCTTTCCTTTTATTTGGGGGGTGTGGGGGAGGATTTGAATATTTTCCCTTATTGTTGGATTTACTTTTTTCAGTCCAAAGCTGGTTTTGAAATTCTAAGCAGGGTTAGAAGCTTTGGTAGAAATTCAACAACCCTCTGTTTGTTAAAAAAAAAATAAATTGTGATTTAAATCTCTGTCATACTGTGAAAGGGCATTAACATACTCTTTTCAACTGTTTCATTGAAAATCTTTCAGCAGGTAAAGCAGGACTAGGCACAAGAGAAACCTCATCTTCAAAGATGTTGGGTCGGGTTGTCTCCCAGATACATTCCCCCAGCACAGACTGCCATCTTCAGTTTGGTAGAAGGATACAGAGTCTTTCTCTTTCCAGTTGTCATTTCGAGTCTGAGTGAGTCTGGAACTCAACACAAACCATCACTTCTTAAACAGGTACTGGATAAACACTTAACTCCCAGACTGTGGTTGATGTCAGCCATTTCTTAACCGTTCTACCAGGACCTGAGTGGAAATGGTAATAGGTAGGTTGACATTTAAAGTAAACCACTGCTAGAGCAGCAGAAGTCCTCACCCAGAAACCAGGGAAAATTATCCTGATGCAATGAGCAGAGCCAAGGACTCGGGGAGCCAAGTGTCCCCACTGGCAAACAGGAAACAAATGGCCTAACAAGGAATACTTTTATTAAAGGCAGAGAAACAAAATGCCTCTAGCAGGCAGAGAAACAATAATTCATTCTCAAAGAACAACCGTAATTTATAGTATTTTCTTCCAGAAGTAGACAAGCCAAGGCAGCTGGATGCCTTTCTCTTCCTCTAACAGCGCCCATCGACCATGTGAGACTTTAGAGCCTTTCAAGGCCGAGCAGGGCTCAGCTGAGCAGGTTGGCTGGGGGGGCCCTGGGCTCTGCTCCATCTCCCACCAGCTCCCATCAGTGCCCCTCCACAGCCACTCACAGGTATTACCCACACAGCACAGGGACAGCTCCAGCCTCCCTGGGGGTGCAGAGCACTCGGCTGAAGAGGCCAGCCCTGCCTGCTGCTTTCCGACCAGCCCATAAAAGAAAGCAGCTGCCACCCACCTCTGAGAGCAAAGACAGATTACAAATTGCCCTGGAAGCATGGGGACATGCTGATAGCTTTCCTATTTCTCAAGAAAAATGGCTTCTGGGTGGAGGTAAGGATGAAACAAGCAGGGGTGAGGGAAGGAAGAGCATGTGGGAGCTGGTCCCCTGGCAGAAGTGAAAACAGTCATGTCCAGATGCTCAAGCACAGTCACGATGCTGGAACTTGAAAGGAAACAAGAAAACTGAATTAGTGCCATACTGATTCTTTTTTTGCAGGTCTGGGTGCTCCCAGGGAGTAAAAATCTAGCCTACACAAAGCCTAAACAACATTGTGCTCTATCAAGAGCAGAATAAAAAGAAAGAATTTAGGGTTTCCTTGTTTCCAATGGGAAAATCATTCCTTTCTTGTACTGTAAGTACATCTTAACAAAAAATGATGCTACTGATAAAAGCTCATGCAAAATTTTGAAGGAATGATTCCCAAGATCCTTAAATATTTACTTTATAGGACTCAGTTAACATCTTTGATGCAGAGAAACATAAGGTTGATAGAGACAAGACCAGCAAGTTCTGAACCAGCTTTTGTAAAAGTAGAATTCTCTAGAGCAAGTAGCATCATTATCCATAAAAATTACATTTCACTTATTGTAAGTTTTGTAAGAATCCTTACTCTGTTCACAGAAATCTGCTGTTGATTGGAAAAGCCACTTTTCAAAGGAGCTCTTAGACAGAAATTACCTGCCCTTCTCTGTGTCTAGCATTTACATTTCTCTTTTCATTTAGCTGTTTTGATAGTAACACTAATTTAACTAAATTACTGCAGTCTGCTCAGGTAGAGACAGTTATATCAACAAAGAAGTGTTAATATATATATGTGTGTTATCAACTAATACACACATCAACATGGTGGTTATACAGATTTAATATATTTTTATTTCTCCCCAGTCACTGAGTAAAGTCTTCAGAATAGCTATGGTAAGTGGGTACAGTAGCTGGTAAACTTTCATATCAGTTTGATATGATTGATAAAATTGAGATGAAAAATGTCCTTTGGACTACTAACAGCCAGAAAAGTTTTTAAGGTATAAGATGGTATTTTACTGGTGGATTTATTTCAATTCTAAAGCTAGACAGATTTCAGATAGTACACACTGACAAAATGACACATTCAGTGGTTCCAGTTTGACTGTGACCATTACATTAGTGCTTGATCCTGTCACTCTTATTCCAGAGTTAATTCCTTTTTCTTTCTCCAAGCAGAACAAAAAAAAGTGTGAGCCTGCCTTTTTTCTTCAATCATTGGGCAGCACTAGGACAGGGGACGTTGGCTCTTGATGATGTGAAATAACCAATAAATAGATGGATATATGACGGCAGAGCTGGCAATTATCAGTTGATAATGGAACTGTCAAGGGGTATGTAAGAAAGAAACATGTTTGGCTATGCAGAGTCCTGAGTAATCCATAATTTTTTATTGCCTTATCTCCAAATAGTTTAACTTGTATTCATTATCATATAAAACTAAGTTCATAATAGAGTGGCCATGAGTCAAAGCATTCTTCAAAAATTTGGTGTTAAAATTTTTATAATATCTTGATAAATTATGCTGTTCGTTTGGTTGGATTTTCTTAAAAGGGACAGCACTGGCTGTTTGGAGCTCTGAGCATGCAGTAGCCATTCTCATGAAGATGAAAGCAGGAGCAGAGAGCACAATTCCCCCATTTCAGAGAATGCACTTTACAGATGCAATCAAAGCCCTGTAAGACATCTTTGTGGAGCAGGTGGGAATTTTTTCAATTAATGATTCCCACCTCCCCACTAGCTAACCTTGACTTGATAAAAATTGTTGTTAGGATTTCTTTAAGGAAAAAAAAATTAAAATTTCTATATTCAAAGTACTTTGTTGAAAAATTTAAGCAAAACCATCATATGCTTTTATCTGAGCTGTGTGCTCTAAAGATTTTTAATCCCACCCATTTTTGAGATTTTAATTTTGCACTATAACTAAAAGAAACATTTTTAAGACTTCAATATACTCCCACTTACTGCTCAGTTTTTTGGTTTTTTTTCCTCTGACATCTGAGTTTTGAATAGTTTTGTTCAATGGACATAGAAGTCACAGGTGGAGACAACTTGCAACGTGATATTTTGATATGGTGCCATCTTTCTTCTCCAAAATGAGTTTCCTGCACAATAAATAAAATTCCAAAATTCAAGGAAAATATTCCACCCATTTTTTTCCTACCAATTTTGACCACATTATTCATCTTTCCTTCCACTAATATATATCCTGTTTCCTACCTCTATTTTGATCTCTCGAAGTTTGCTAAAAAAAGCTTGTCTACAAAAATACTACATGAGAGAAGTCAAACATCTGAGTAAAAGATAAACTCAACTCATTTATAAGTTGCTGTGCAGGAAAAGTCACCCTTCCCTCGCTGAATCATTGCCATATGCTACAAACTTATATCTGAGTGATATATCTGGAGTGAATATCTGGAGACAGAAGAAAGTAATTACTGTAGCCTTTTAAAGGCTCAAAACTTTATGAAAATTTTAGATATTAGATGTTATTGTTCTACTAAGTCTGACACCATGAAAGCTGAAGGTTTGTCCAGGGAGAACCAGAGAAATATGTTCCCATAACTCTGATACAGTAAAGCTTTACTGCCACCTTTTTCTAAAGAACAAGTTAGGGACCCTATTAAAGGAAGCATGTAAATTCATACCTAGCTTTGCTTACTTATAAAGGAATAAAACAAGTCTTGCTCTTTAACACATTCTTCCATTTGGAAGGCACTGGCAGCCAGTAGATTTTAATCTCAGTTTTCCAGAAAGATGATATCTACTTGATCTCTTTTGACAAAGCTCTCAGTGGAAATAGATGTTATGTCAACCAAATCACTTACTTTTATCTTCAAATGATGTTTTGAAAGAGATATGATGTTAAAGGTTTATTTCTTAGCTGAGAGAAAACATAAGAAGGAATGGGGCTATTATTCCATAGTCAATTTGAGTCTATATAATTTTACCTTCCTCTCTGTGTTATGACTTTCATTTCTGCTGCAAATAAATTTCAGGTTTATTGTGGTTGGTGTTGGGTACCTCAGCCCTGTTATGGTTGGTTATCTCATTTTCACCATCCATTTGATACAACCTAATCCATTAGTAGCTATTTTCTCACTTAGGACCAGAGGCATTATTTCCTCTCTGATACAAGAACAAACATAAAAATAGCGGAGAAAAATCAGGTGACAGACTCCACATTGTAGATGTCATGGTCAGAAGTCTTCTATGCAATAAGCAGCATCAACAAAACCTAAATTAATAATAACTGACAGTTCAATAAATATACAAATAAATAAATAAATACTTACATGCAACAATGACACCCTGGGAGTAAAGAAGAACAGTTCAATCTTTCTCTCAGGAGAGACAAATTAAATGTGTCACTCTATAAGCAGCAGAGATGATAAAACTTTGTTTTCTGCAGATCTGTATCTCAAGTCTGTGCTCTCTCTCTGGACTCTTTGATATCTAAGCAATGTGATTTCACAGCTTCTCCCCTGATGGGGCATGAACATTCTACCTCCTTTACCTGACCAGCTATTTTCACATAGAGGTTTATTATTTTCACAGGGGGTTATTATTTTTCTTATCTTTACATTTCTGAAAAACTTGTATGAAATCGGCTCATGTGTCAAAATGTTTGGGGCCAGCATTAACAGGACTGTGGACATCTGATCACCAGACAAATGCAGCATATTTCCATATTTCATATTTGCTCAGAAAAAAAAAAGCAAGCTAAAATAAAGCCTGTCTTTGAACCAAAAATTGGACACATCTGTTATTTTCAGGGATAAATGGGTAGGGAAGGGGAGGTGGACAAACAATGAAGTGGGATGACACATGAAATTATACAGAAAGGATTCAAAGAGATAGAGGTTGGATAGAGATTAGAGAAAGAGAAGCCCTATATCTAATGGAGGGGAAAAAATACTGCCATGTTCTTTGGAAATGAGGCAGGACTCTGCTTTCCAGCAGCCTGAACACAAAACTCTGTGGCCTCCACCCACAAATGGTCTGAAACACATTTGCTGAGAGTGAGAATAGGAGTCACAGGCACAATAGATGCCTTATGCCCAAGCTCTCCAGTCACTCATCTGTTAGCACAGTTTTCATTTAATGAATCTCAGGAAACTTCTGAAGCTCACAAAGGAGGAAAAAATAAAGAGGCAAAGACACTTGCCTTTTAAATAACATCTCTCTTTACTTGAGCTATTGCATGAAAGAACACCGAGAGCTGTTTTCTTTTACTTACCAATAAAACAATATGAAGAAAGAAAGTAACAAATAGCTTTTATGAACATGCATTCCTTGGGGTACTGGACTTTCTGTACAGGATATGCCCCATCGCTGGTAGTGTTCAAGGCCAGGTTGCATAGAGCTTTGAGCTTTGGAACTAGATGATAATTAAGGTCCCCTCCAAACCAAACCATTCCATGACTCTATGATAAAAGTGTATTTGCATGCTACCTCTGCTCATAGTGTGAGTAGAATCATTGCCTCCCTGGGCTATGGTGCTCCAGAGTTTCTCTGGCTATTGCACTGTGCTTGACTGTTGTGGTTCTTGAATAAGAACAAAGGGGAAGACTTTGGAGGGCTGGGAAATGGCTGGCTAAAATCTAGTTTCTGTTAGTCCCCAACTGCTGGCCTATATAAAACTAATCTATCTACATAACATTTCATTATCACTTTAGTAATTAAGATCAGTCTCATCCAGCTGAGTCTTCAAATAACATGTAAATCAGAATACCACCCTAGCTAAAAATGGGCCAAACTAGTGCCAAAATCTGTATCACATTAAGCTTTCAGAAGGCTCATTTCAAGGCACAAATCTAGACTGGTCTCATTAATATTTTACAGCAGAAGAGCAATCCTCTTTCACAGTGAGTCCTGGTAGGCTAAGCCAATATGTAGGAGATCCATATCCATTTGGAAATGTGGAACTCAGTCTCTCCTCCCATGGAGGTGGGGAGTGTAAGAACAGGTCCCCACTTGCACTTTGTGATTGCTGTGGTGACAGAAAAGATGTCCATAAATCCTTCCTTCAGCAGCATGAGCAGACATAGGTTAAGGTGTAAAAGGCCAGACGTGAGCCCAAGTAGATCTCCTGCTTTTGTTCACAGAAAGGAAGAAACGCGCTACTTATAATCAATGTCCTCAGTGATAGGTAGGCACCTGCCTTGTACCTATCCTCAAGTTATGTAGATATTTACCTGTAAAACTGTAATCCCTAAAGCTGTACAGATGAGATCCTGCATGAGATAAAAACACAAACCCTATTTAAAAGAAACAAATCAATTTTAAAAGAAACTCCCATCTGTTCCATCCATCTCTAACTAAAATTTACCACCTTGACATAAAATTCAAAGTTTTAACAGGGGTTTGAAGACTGAACTAAATCAACTTTTCTTCTTGAGATACAATCGCCTAAAACAGTGCCATTGTGTTGTGTGCAGCAGACATGTAGTCTGGAAGGGTTTTTACAGATCTAAGAAATCAGGCTTAGCAAAATGTGTTTTCCCTCCTGAAGAACTTAAAAGCTTTGCCCTGGATCAAGACTTGGTGATTTGCCGCAGGACTTGCACCAGTTCAGCCCTCTGCTTGCCAGGACTGGCAGCACCAACCTCCTCAGGTCTGCAGCCTGCCTCATGTTATCCTGAAAAACACTCCCAGAACATGCTGAGCAGGGAAATTATACTGCATAGCCATGACTGATTTATGCACAACAGTTCTCCAGAAAACATGAGGCAACTACTTTAAGAATGAGCCCTTGTGGGGCTGAGTACATAGCAAATATCTCAAGCTTTACTTTCATCCCATTCTCAGTGCTGTGGGTCTCTGAACTTCATCAGAAAAAAATGCTTATTAATGATTCAGTTCTGGGAACTCCAACTGATGTAAAGGAGAAAATGTACCCTTTGAAAAAGATCTGACAGAAATCTTCTCTTTCAAATCTCTCCTCAAGACCTACCTCTGCTGGGACATCTATCAGCCAGGTAATGATCCTCACACATTAACAGCAGTCAGGGACAACCCACACCTCTTATTAAAGGTGTTTTGCAATGACTCATAAACACATGCAGAGCCTACAGATAATTTATATCAACTTGTGGTTTCATCCCCACCTTCTTTCTTCATTTCCTGTATCCTTCCTTTTTAAACTCATTTGTTATATTATTTACAAGACCCTGTCTTATATGTATGTGTGTGTATGTATGTGTACATATATATATATATATATATATACACACACACACTTGCCTTGCACCTCCACACATACCCTCTCCATTCTCAGAAAAATTACCTGGACCTTCCTACAACAGACCTTCCACACACAAAATGAGTCACACTTCATTTACATTTTTAAACCTTAGAAATCAAAAGTAAACAAGACAAAATAATCTTGAGAAAATTTTTAGTATCTGACAAGGAGAATATTTTAGTTTTGAGTGATTTGAATTAGTTCCCTTAAATATACGGAATTACATTATTTGAAAAATGAAATAGAAGGATCAAATAAGAGTTTACATCTGTCAGAGAAACTCTCTTTAAGGAAAATATTCAAACACAAAACTCTTAATGCTTTTGTCCCCATTGGAAGTCACAAAAAATAAAACTTAGAATGATATGTCATCATTCTAAGTGAATTTTAGGAGGTACAGAATCACTGCTTTTTTTACTACCTCTATATACATCATAGAATTGCTTACAATATGAAAGATGTTTGATAATAAAGTGGTAGGTAAAGCATGACAAGCTAAGCTGAAAATGGTTTTAGTCTATTAGTGCTAGGGACAGGGGTAGTTTATTGCTATGGATGACAGCCAACCCTCTTTGAAGTCAGATGGAATTTTGCCACCATGACTTTGTCCAGGCCACTGTTCTGGGACACAGACCAGGGTCTCAGGTCTCAGTTTGATTATCTAGCTTGATTACTTCAACCAGTAACACGGGTGCATGAAAAAATTAAACACAAGCAATAATGAAATATCAGCTCATTATCACATTTGGAACAAAAAACTTTCACACAAGAGGCCCCATGTATATACGGGACTCCAATAAAGTCACTGGTGTCTTTGAGAGCAGTTTTACTGATGACACAGCAAGATCCCAGTTCACTCACAAGTGCAATGCTCTATTCCACAGGCTACTCCCCACATGGAGCCTACTGCATTCAAGCCTACAATCTTCTCCTTTGGGATGTCCAGCTTCCCATGCTTCCTTAGGAGGCTGTCAGTGACTTTTCTGCAATGCATGAACATATCTCCTTTAGGACAGAGCAGCACGGCCTCAGCCCCATTAAGACTTCAGGCTTGATCCACTCCTGGTGGCATTTTTGAACCCAGTACTGCTTTCTTTCCCCACCTGAAAGGCCTTTAAAAGTTTCACATGCAGCTGAAAGCTAAATCAGTGGCAGTTTTTTAACGGAAGCAGCCAAGTGAAGCTGAAATGAGTTACAAGAGGTGTTACAATGGAGATTTAGAAAGTCTTTGGAACAGCCCTCTTCCATGCTCATACCTGCCAGAGCAGCCTTACTGTTCACCCCTTCTGAAGCCACCCTGGTACCCAGGGACTTCACCCACCTATAGGGCTGAGGACCACAAACCAGCAACCTGGAGGCAGGTAAAAGCTGATGGAATGCTTTCATCCTATGCAAGAGTTCAGTGAACAAACCTGGATTCCATAATGCCTGATAAAAAAAATCCCAAGTGAGTTTCATGCTGTCCAGACAGCACAAAGCTGTCTCCTAGAGGAGACACCTCTGTTCACTACTGCCTTCAGCTTCCCAAATAGTATTTCCCTTATCAGATATAAGGAATACTCTAAAAATTCACCATTATCAAAGTCCAGATGAGAGAGTATCAAGGTCAGAGACACCCAATTTGTAAAGCTAAGTCATGCTAAAGAGAACACCATACTATATGATAGATTATGCTAAAAACTTTGCTGCTGGAAAGCCTCTCAACACCTTACCGTGTCTCAGAACTGATCTGAAGGTGAGGATTGCTTGTCACATTCTGTAAATCAGGCAAATTAATCACGTGTTCACAGTAAAATTGCTTTTTTTATTAGAAACCCTTAACTGTCACTAAGACTGAGCAGCTGCTCAGAGGACAGTAGTAGCTACTGTGGCTGAGACATTGTCATTGTCAGCTCCTGTTTCAAGCCATTTGTAGTATTCTGGAAATCATTATCAAAACTATGTGGCAGAAATCACTGCAATATACTCAAAGAAAAATTTTTTAAAAAGCACAGCTGCACCAAGTTGATAATCTAAAATATGTAAAAGCTGTAGAAGTCAGGTTATTTCAGTTGTATAATTGCTTCCTGCACCATATGATATATTTGCAGCCAAATCTCCTGGCTAAGTTGTGGATTTTCTTTAAAAAGTGTCTCATCTTCCTGACTAAAACCTAAACTGCCACCTTGGACACCTGAGCCATAAGCCACCCAAAAGCCCCTTTCTGTATCTAGTGACACACAAAATTTAAAACAGTAAACTATTTACTATTGTTGCTGAATTGCAGACCATCTCTAAGTTTTCACACACACACTAAACATTTTGCATAACAGAAGAGTTCAAATACTCTGTTACAATACAGGAGAAAAACTCCTGATTTAAACAAGCTCATTAAACAATACTTGACATGCCTCCAGAACAAATTAAATCAAGGGATATTCCAAAATATGTCCTGAAAAATCACTACAAATAACAGAAATTACTTCAAAATAACATTATCTGTGCATATATCTATCCATCCAGGCTGAATTAGGGCTCCATTGAATATAATGGCATAGACTTACCACCTTCATCCCTTCTTTGCTGTCTCCTAGAGCCTGGGGGTTTTTAAATAATCTACAGAAAGAGACAGATGTTAGTGTCCTTAACTAGCAGGCTTTCCATATAGCCTTGTGCCCATAATTCACCTTCAGTATATCTTAAGTATTGCTTTCACTGCCAAAAAAAAACCCAAACCAAAAAACTGCCTCTGTTCTGTGAACAAATTTACCTGAGTGTGTCAGCTTCCACCTCTTTATACTGTCAGAAAGAGGAAGACCATCAGACCACTTCAGAGGTGGTGAATGGCAAGCCAGGGCTGAGTTTCCCAAAGCCCCTGAATCTGGGACAGGGTTGAACCCAAAGTGTCCCAAGCAAATCCCTGGGGTTTACCAATAACTACTCTGGCTATCCTTTGTGCAGCTTATTTCAAAAATTATTCATTTGAGGGCGAAAAACATGTATCAACTTGCAAAAACTGAAGAAAACTGAAGCATCCACCAAGACTCCCTAAAAGAAAAGAAAAAAGCAATAAACACCTACCATTTGGTGCAATGCAGTGTATTCCAAGGGCAAGAACTTTTGTTCTTCAGAATTATTTTTATAATGTCACCTCTGCCAGGGATGATTTAAGAGCTTTTAGATAAGGGAATGAATTTCATCAGAGGCAGAGACATCACCTCAAGTCTCTCTTTTGCTTCTTGATGAATAAAACACCCTCCCCAGCCCTTTCTAGCACCTCACTGCTACATTCAGAAGTGGGACTTTAAAGCAAAGGAAATAATTAGTGTCTCAGTGTAAAAGCCACCTTAAAGAAATTAAGAGAGCAAACACAAGCAAAATGAGTAGAGATGAGTTGACTGAGCTTTAAGCAGCTTTAAACCACCTTACATCAGGTGTATCCAATCTACTCCTCTGAATAGCTACTACCACATAGCAACACTGTGAGCTATGTTCTGCTGCAAGTGAGAACAAGTAGTACCTCACATTTTCAGAAACTGAAGGTTGATGTAGCATTTTGGGTGTCTTAGATGTAGGAATTACTACTTGCCATTGCCAATGCCCCATTGTCATTATTACTAACATGTAGTAATCCTTTCTCTTCAACTAATTTATACCACTTGCAGTGATGGATACAGCAGGGTATCACGTAAAAACATAAATACAGCTTCAATACAAATCTTCCTCTCTGTACTGGGGAGATTTCTGATTAGTCTCACCCGCCAGGCCCTTCCTTTTCCAGTATCTACCAGTTCTGCTTAGTGAAAGCCAATGACCAGGCAAAGGAATACTGGAGCTGGGAAATCATTTGCAATTCACTCTTTCTGCCAACAAAAGTAGCGGCTAGAAGAGTATGTCAATCTTTCCCCCTTGTAATCCCTCTTCACAGCTACAGTAAGGAAAAAGAATCCAAAATATTGCACATTCCCAGTTGTGAGTCACCCAAAACAGGACTGTGCTGGGTGGCCACAGTCTGGGCTTGCATAAGCCCCTTGGACAGGAGCAAGGATGAACCAGAAGTGTCCTACATAAGTTCCTTCAGTTCACCTCTGGATGTTCTACATGTAGTTTATTTTGAATATTGATGTATGATTTTCTATTCCAGGATCTTTTCACTTGGAGATGCTTGATCTGGAATGATATTTTGTTTAAGTCTCCATAATCCCCATAGGATTCATAGTCATCCTACCTCTTATGTACAGACAGTGGAGGAGAAGCATTGTTGGGTTAAGTTCTGATAAAGAAGGCCTCAGTTCACACAACACATACATTTCCTAACAGCTAATGTTAAAGAAAGGAACTCAGACTGTCCTATGTTCAAGGAATAGTGTGGTTAGAACACTGGAAAAATGGAGATTCATCTTATAAAGAGACACTCTTACAAAATTACTTATTCAGCTTAAAAAAAGAAAAGGTGACACATCCAGATAGAGGATGAAACTGTGCTACAAATGCTTCAAGGAGAAAACACAAGAGAAGACCTTTCCAAATTCACAGAGTGTGTCAACATATGAAGAAAATCGTTACTTAGAAATGAGATTTCCAGCCATCTGGAGACTGAAGTTCTGGAACAGATTTCCAGAAAAAATGTACTAGGAACAAAACAAAAACCCCCAATCAGTTTTCAAGATAGGGCTGGATGTGTTTGCAAAGGAGGGTTATTTGGAATGGTTTCTCACATAGAAATCCACGTCAGCACTCTGCCTGCTGTTTCCAAGCTAGGAATAACTTACAGACATTTCTAGGGAATCAGAGCATGCAAAGGCTGTTCTAGAAAACATTTTGGTCACATCACCTTTCTACAAGGTACAATAAAGTAGTATATGCAAACAGTGAAACAAATTCAGGAGAAAAATATCTGAAATCTTTTGGCATGAAGAAGCAGAAAAACTTAGAGCTTTAAATGCTCATTTAGGGAAAAGAGCTATCTACAGTGCACAGCATATTGAAGGACAAGGAATGCAATTAGTGCTTGCTGCTGTATTTCAGGAGTGCTTGATCATTTCTTTTTAGCATGTAATTTACATATTAATACTGGAAATGTCATTTGTTTGTTCCTTGCATTATCACTCTGATAAGCACATGTCATTATTGCATACAAATAAGGAGCTTCCACCTGTCTGACAGAAAATACAGCCAGAAATTATTAACAAAGGAGCCCTAGTCATCTGTTTCATACCATAATGAATCACCTGCCTCATTAGTGGGCACCTTTCCTTCCTCCACAGTAAGCAGGCAGAGAAAGATCCTGACAGCAGAGTTTGTACTGCTCACTACATGCCAGGAAGTAACACAAGGTATTTGGCTATAAGACCAACACATAGATGTGCTGGAATCATGCTCATGTGCCTCCTCAAGGCACCACCTTGTACTTATCTTCCTTACAAAGAACAAAACTTAAAACCAGTCTTTGAAGAAAATCAGGGCCTAGGAGGGAAAAGGAAAGTCCAGGAGGGTGACAGAGCAGAAGTTCTGGGGAAGCCTGAAAGCAAGGCTCAGCTCAGCCTCCTGGTAGTAGAAGGTTTTTGGTCACAGGAGCGACCTGAGTCCTCTAGGAGACGCCAGCCAGCCTTTGATCACTCAGTCAATAGTGAAGAACAGCATTAACTCCACACATCTGATATAATGGATATAAGCATAAATATTTTAAGACACATGGGTCAAACTAAAGGTCTGTTCATTCCTGTAGCCAGTCTCTGGCTTTGGCTACCAGCAGATGCTCCTGCCAGAAAACATGGCACACAGAGAGCCCTGCTGACCATGGCTGATATTTCCAGCAAGCAGGTGTTCGAGGCTGCTCTGTACCAGAGTTTGTTCTCAATGGCCTTGATTCTCCAGACCCATCCAATTTGCATTTCTACTTTTACATCTGAGGCATCATGTAGCAATGAGATCCTGAGCTCTATTACAGGCTATGTAGAAAAGTACTTCCTCTTGTTTGTTTTAGGCCAGATGTCTAATAGCACCATTACACTGTCCATCCTGCACAGGCTGGGAGAGACAGGGAATGATCATCTCCAGCTGAACTGCACCATATACAACTCAGCAGTCTCTTTCCCAGACTAAAAGCCATAAGTCAATTAATCTCCCCATGTGCAGAAGCCATTGCAAATTTCTGGTTAACCTTATTGTCCTTCTCTGTATCTTTTCTACTACATCATCTTGAGACTAAGGGATCAGAAATGAGCTCTCTGTTCAACACTCTGTATATGTAACAGTGACACAGAGATATTTTATCTTCTATTCCTTTTCTTATAACTTCTAACATTCCACTTGCTTTTCATTTCCCAATTATAATGATCTTTTTCAGAAAATTGATACAGCTAATAGAGAAATTACAATTTCATACATATATTTGAGACTGGTTTTCCCAGATGCATTATTTAAAATATCTGGGCCCTAGACTTCATCTGTCATTTCTATTTTACAGTCAGTTAATAAAAAGAAATCCTTCTAATGCTCTTTGCAGTTGGTCTGAGTTTTGGTTATTCCGAAGTATTTTGTCTGATCAAGCAGCAGTTGTCACCACATCACTCATTCTCTTTCTCAGATCATTAATGAATACACTAAACAGAACAGAGGCTGGAGCTGTGCATACTCCTCTCTATTGTGAAATAGAGATCATTTACTCCTACCCTGTGGCTTCTTTCATTGAACTAATTATTAATCCACGGCATCTTAATATCATCAAGACTCTATGGTTAAAAATATCATTGAATGTCTTTTTTAAAATATTTTATTAGCTGCATCACCCTTACATACATATTCTTCACAGAACTAGAACAGATTTGTGAAGGATGACTTCAGTCTATGAAATCTGCTTTGACTCTTCTCCTCTATGCTGTATTTCACCTCTCTACTGTTTTGTCATTTGTTACAGCTTCTACCAATTTGTCCAACACGAAAGTCAGAGATACTGTTCTGTAGTGTTGTGGGTTGAAAAGTGATTTTTTTTTTTCCCCGCAAGGAACTTGACAGCATCCTTCAGGTATGAGAGAACCAATTAGCTGGCTAATTCTAAGATGGACACTCTGTTTAACCACTTAAGAAGCTGAGTACGCCTCTGTGATTCACATTTAAGAAAGGGGAAGCCCAGGAAACTCCCTCTGGCTTCCAGTTTCTGAACAGGTAACAGGGGGCCCGTGTGGCCTGGTGGGGCCGGCCTGGGCCGGGCTGGAGCCGGACCTCTGGGTCGGGCCCTGCCGGCTCCACGAGGCCGGGCCAGGCTGGGTCGGGCACAGCTGAGATCCTGCCCCAGCTGAATCCTGGCCTGGCTGCTGAGATCCTGTCCCAGCCGAATCCTGGCCTGGCTGCTGAGATCCTGCCCCAGCCGAATCCTGGCCTGGCTGCCGAGATCCCAGCCACTCCTGCCTTCCCCCTCTCCCCGGGAAAAGTGTGCAGCAGCTTTGGCTGCTGCCCAGCAGAGATCATGTGACCAACTACAGAGCCCGGCAGAGATACTAACTCTTCTCAGTGCACAGATGAAACTTAGAGACATCAGTCCTCTCTCGAGGAAGAAGAAGGGTGAGGACATGTGAAGAAACCAACATGGAGATGCCGAGGTCAGTGAAGAAAGAGCTGAAATCCAGAAGGAGAAAGAGGAGATGCTTTAAGCTGAAATACTTTTGTAAGGCCATTGTGATGGACTGTGATATATCAGACTATTCCTTGTAATTCATGAATGCAACTGGGGGAATGCAGCATTCTAACTGCAGCTTGAGCAAAAGTACACGTGCTGAAACAAGCAAATGTTGAAGTAGCTGTGGTCTAATGAGAAACTTGAACAGAGAGATGAGGAACCAGGCCACAGAAATGAGAGCAATGAGAATTTTTGCTCCCAGGGATAGGAGAAGAGAAACCTTGCTTCCAGAGAGAGAGATGAGAAGACTCTTTGCTTTTCTACTAGAACAGCTCATCCTTAAAATAGTACCCCATGAGACAGAGATGAGCCCTCAAAAGCAGTTTCAGGAAGAAATGTACGTCAAGGGAAGGGACTTTCACATTGCAAACAAATTTCCTTTTCTGGGCAGCTGATTTGTTGTGATATTGGAACTATGAGAAAACTGTTTTCTTGTGAACAAGTCTCCATGGCATGGCAGGAGAGACTCCTCTCCCTAAGTGAACTGAAGAAAGACTATTTTAGAGATGGCACACTGACTTAAAGTCCCAGGTTTTGTCTCTTTACATTGTTGGTGGGAAAGAGAAAATGAGGCGAGGGAAGGAGAAGTGTCTGAAGGTTTCTTCTAGTTCTTATTATTTTCCTTTTAGTTCTGTTAATAAAACTTTATTTATACCTTTTAAGGTTTTGAGCTTGCTTTGCATTTCTCCTAATCCTTACCTCACAGCAGAAAATCAGTAAATAAGTTTAGTGGGTGCACTGGTGTTCGGCCAGAGCGCTCAACCCACTACGTTAAATTGGTGTCATGTGAAGATGGCGAACTAAAACCACTACATGTAGTTACTTGAACTCTCTCTGCAACCTTTTGATAAAGACTGGTGTTACATTTGCCACTCCTGAGCCATCCAAAAGAAGAAATTGTTTTAAACAATAAATTGGAGGCTACAACTAATTGTTCAGCAAACTCAACCCTGAGTTCAGCAGGTATATACTTGGCTCATACAGCCTGATACCATTAGTTTGATTCTTCCTTCTCTATTGCCTTTTAAAAACTCTTCTGGTGTCTTTTCATATTGAGACAGTTCTTCAGACTTGCCTCCTATAAAGGAAGATTTTATGGTTGGGCATATTCTCCAATGAATGCCAATGAAAAGAGTTTATTTTAAGCTTAGTTCCCTGCTTTCTCTCAGCTCTCTGTAATTCTCTCCTGCTGAATTTGAGATGCAAGTATCTTCATTCCAAATCAGTTACTCTAGTTCATACCTCTTCATTGTAGACTTTTATTACTGGTAGAAAAGTATTCATATGAGTTTTTACAGTACATATGAATTTGATTGAGTTTTCTGTCTCATGCTTTATGAGATTTTTATTTTTAATATTGAGCAGTGAAAAAAGGAACTTTATTTTCCTATACATGCTCAGTTACCCAGCCTCATGTTTTATAGCATCCTATGCCTAAGTGTAGGAATACTGCATCCCGGAAGATTTAATCACCTCAATAATGAAAGATAAAAGCACAAATTAAAAATTCAGGACAGTTAGCTCTTACAGTCTTTCGTAAATTTGTTGTTCCCTACCCCCTGCCCCCACAAAAAAACCACAAAAAATCCTATCCTCTGTATTTAAATTAGAAGACAAGACTATACTATTTAGGTATAGTCTTAAATGAAGAATGAAGATTTATGTTTATGCTCTGGGTTTATCATATCTGAACAACCAGTAAATGTTCAATGTTATATTTATACTGCCACATGCTGTGATTTTTTCCTGCCTGAGAGATTCCATGGCGTATGCTCTCTGCTCACCTGCAGCTGTGATAATATTTCTGCTGCCATTTGTAAAGTGAACCAATAGAAAGGAATGAAAGCACTAAAGAATCCTTTTAAAACTACACAAAATACCCTGGCTGAATTTACCACCACCATTTCAGTGCTTGCTTTAAGAAAAGAAACACAACATTATCTCTCTCCAATGATATATTTTGTTCCACCAGATATCAACATTGGATACTGCTTTGATAATGAAGCCGACAAACAATTTTTATTCACAATTCAGCACCCCCCAATATTTCTATATAAATGGCAGCTTTTCCAATCATTTACTTTTAAGTACATACTTTCCAACAGCATTATGTCTAGACCAATCAACCCTAAGGGCCATTTAACCCAGACCTCTTAAAAAATAAGACGGTGATCCTTTCAGACATATTTATTTATTGAGAAATGTCTGTCTTTAAACAGGCCTACACTGATATATTTATTTGATATTTTGTCGTATAATACAAAGTGGTTTTTGTTGGCATTCCCCCTCAAGAACTCCACGTGGTTTTGTGCTCATCTTCAGCTGCCTGAGCCACAAAACCAAGATGATTAATCCCCTGGGTCACCACTCAAGCATCAACAATTCAAAATTACAGTTCTTACTTCTTACCCTGAGCACACCCAAGTATCTGACAATAGCAGTGGAGGGGAAAAGCATATACAGACACACAAATATCCATGTAATATTTGGGGAACATAAAACAAAATTCAGCAAGAAGTGCATACATTGGCTGTAGTTCAGCAGGTACAAACTGCCCGCACACCTTAGAAGCAGGAACACTGAGGAAGGTTGGTGTATCACTCCAAGGGAGCCTTGAAGAAAAAGGATGGACTGGAACAAATGCATTGCAGTCATGCTCTGCTGAAATCAATGCACATATGAAACAAAGAATGGAGCAGCACAGCCGTTTTGCTCCATTGAAAACAATGCAGCTAAGGGGATTTAAGCCAAAAGCATTATCCAGGTGGTAATCAGAAGCTGAACTTTGTTTCATTAACTCAAAAATACATATTACTTTTCATGCCCTACGTAAGCTAGCGAGTAAAGTCACTCAAACTCCACCTAAACACGAAACTGTAACTTTAGATTTTCTCCTCCCACAACGAAAACAATATCAATACAGATTAAGTAGGGGGAAGGTTAGAGAAGACTCCATTGTAACTTCTGGGATCCACTGATCAGCTGAACCTGTCTTGTCCCCATAGGGATGCCAGTTGGGTAAGAACTTTCTTTTATGTTCACCAAATGATTATCCTTAGGGAGTTTTCACTGGTGATTAGAGCTTGTCCGGATATTGCTTCGGATTCATTTTTGCAGTCAGTATACTACCGACAGCAATCTCTGAACCTTAACCTGTCATGGTCTTCCTTTACCAGTGTGTTTGATAATAAAGTGTGCTATTCCATAAAGTTTGAGTTTGAGTCCTTCAAGGGTGCTGGCAGCTGCTGGCAGCAGATGACATGCTTGACAAAACTGATAATAAACCAACAAAGAGTGGGGACACTGTCAGCGTGTGACCCTGAATTATTGGTCAAGCCACCCTCTGATACAGTGGCTGTTCAGTGGGGTCCTCATAACAGAGCCCTGTCTAGTCATGGACAAGGGTCTCATCTTCCCTGGGGGCACTGAGAGATTGCTCAAATATGAAGGGTTCAAGGAAACATCTCCCTTTCACTTGACAGCATATCACTCTTACAGCCCAAAACCTAACATGCTGCTTGCAGGTTTGGCTTGAGCTAAAAGCCTGAGGAAGATTTTCAAAATTAATAAAGAGAAAATCTATCTTGAAAGCAAGTAGAATCTGATCACCACTAATAACTACTGTGTACCTGCAAGCTTCTCAGGCAGCTCACAGGAAAACCACAACACCAATGTAAATGTCAGTGAATTTATAGAGAAAACATGCACATATTTGGCATCACGGGAACTCAGGTTGAAGTGCTCACTTCCCTTGAGGTGGGTCAGAGACATACCCTGGGCTGCATGCTCTGAGAGGGTACCTCTGCTGCACAGCAGCTGGTATCTGGGATGGGGAGTCCCATTTTCTTAATGAAGAACATTGGCTGAGATAACCCTTCAGAGAGAGGCCAAAGGTGGGGAGAAGAGCCTCCATTCTCGGTATCTCATCCCTCAGCTGCATGAGCAGATGATAGCCAAGCTTGGAAAATCTGAGAGTTCACAGAGCTACCAGCACTGGGGGAGCAGCACTGAGATGTCTCACCTTAGTAAATGCTCCTGCAGATGTGGGCATCTTTTTGTGACTCATCTCAGCACAAAAGCCTGCAGCTGCCAAAATATATCATTCTACCTCACTACTAACCTAAATGGGGCTATGCACACAATTAAGGACTAATTGCATGAGAAGGGATTGCTTGATGAGATTCTTAGACTTGTGTGTTTCTGGTCAAGTCCTCAATGGATGCTAATTAGTACAGATTCAAGGAAATTAAATGATGCTGAAGGTGTGGCTTTCACTATTTGTGTGTTTTGGAGGGAAGGCAATGGAGACAAAGCAACTCGGCGTGAGAAAGTTATGTCTCTACTAACATACTAGTAATAGATAAAGTAGGTTGGCATGGTATAAATTATTTAGATTTTCATTATGTTCTTTTTAAGACTGTTAGGTAAACTAATTAGTCATGGGTTAAATGTCAAGCCTCTGTAGTGGGATTTGAAACTGATTAAGAGATAGAAAGGTAGAGAATTTAGGCATATAAACAGTAAGAATTTAAAGGTAGCTGTAGAGGGCCAGAACTATTTAGTATATTTAAGTTATTAGTAAACAATCAGCAGATGATTGTGTGGGAGTCTCTGGAGGACAAAAAAACACTGAGGTGCATTAAGTCTGAAGGAGGTTTGAGGAATTAAAAAGGATGTAAGTACGTAAGAGATAGTTATCATCTCTAAGACAAAGCGATACTGGAACACACTTCTCTTAAAAAGAGTGACCACTGTCACTAGCAGTCCTTGTCCTTAAAAGCAGCTTGAGCAATTTAAAACAAGTCTCAGCTGATAAGTGGGAGAAACCCATTTCCTTCCACAGAACACCTCAGTTTGCCTGGTTATTGCTAAAGCACAGGTCAAAAATGGAGCATCTCTCCATATGAGGAAAGGCTAGCAGAACTGGGGTTCTTCAGTCTGGGCAAGAGAAGGCTCCAGGGAAACCTTTCAGTACTTAAGGGGCTTATAAGAAAGACAGAGAAAGACTTTTCAGTAGGGTCTGTAGTGATCGGGCAACGGGGAATGAGTTTAAACTGAAAGAGGGTGCATTTACATTGGCTGTTAGGAAGAAATTCTTTATGGTGAGGGTGGTGAGACCCTGGAAAAGGTGGCCCAGAGAAGATGTGAATGCCCCATCCCTGGAAGTGTTCAAGGCCAGGTTGGATGGGTCTCACCTGGTCTAGTGAAAGGTGTCCCTGCTCCATGGCAGGAGAGTTGGAACGAGGTGGTTTTTAAGGCCCCTTCCAAGCCAAGCCATTCTATGATTCCATTCCCTTCCCTTCCCTTCCTCTCTCTACATCCCTCTACTATAAAATCTCTGTGGGCTGAACCGCAACCATTTTGCACCTGTTCACAGAAACCCTTTGCAACTGCAAGTGTCATTCTGGGAGAAGCAGCTGAGTGTACAGGGAAACAGTAGTTATTTTAGCAAATTTTCTCATGGCTGTTTCACACTTCAGGCAGAGCAGCTTCAGAAGATGAAAGACTTGCATACCAGCATTTATACAAAAACTTTTGTTCACTGACCTTGAGTTTTGTATATCTGTGGGAGACGTATGGTATATAATAACAGCAATGCTGGGGGAAGTTCAGTCAGTCATAGCTTACACACACAGGTAAATGCATTTTATTAACAGAAAGCTTTCATTTTCTCTTGTGGGCTCACGAGAGCCCCTTATGGCATTTTTGTAAGGAGAAAATGGAACTGAATAATCTTTCAAGAAGAAGAAAACATAAAGCTTACAATTAATTCAGCTCTATAAAATGCCGAACACAAGTTCAAAAGCCAATTTAAATTCTTCCACATAAGATCAAAAAATACTACAAAAGGATGCAAGTATTTTTTAAACAGGAACGTTCTCTTCAGGAGTCAAACCACTTCACAAACTGACAACTTTTTGTGTTCATAACCAGAAACTTCCTTTTGAAGTAACTTTCACTTTGAGATCTGATGGAATAACTCAATGCTACAAAACAGGAAAGTACTATAAATTATGCTTATTATTTTGAGAGCTATAAAAATAAAGTCACAGATATAAATCTCAAGATGTGCACAGGCTAGAAAACTTACTAGTCCCTGCCTTACAGAGATTCTAGATGATATATAAGTGGACAAAAATATACAGGAAAGCAATGAAATAAGAAAATGAAATCCATTAGTAAGCAGACTGTTTTGTGGGGTCATGAATAAAGAAATAGCAGGTCAAACAAGTATTTGTAACAGTTCCCCATCAAACCAAATTGTGGTTACATTTGGTCAGGGATATTTGAAATACAACACGTGCTGTCAGACCCTGCCAAATGCAACCATCATCTGAGAACAGCACAAGGTAGAGAAGGAAGTAAAATTCCAAATTCAATCAATGTTTTCTATGAAAAAAATGGTTCAATCAAATGGCTGAACCATATCGGTATAAACATACATTCAGACAGTGAGGGATATCGGCAGAAGAAAATTCCTGGCATTTTAACATTCCTGTGATAGAGCATGCAGTAGGTATATTAATTTAGCTAAACTTAATTTTGAAAACACAAAGCTCAAGTTCTCTGTAACATCAGACAAGAAGTGGTGTTTAGGCCTTTCATTAGGCTTTAATACAGAAACTAATTTTATATACAAAATTTGTATCATATCCATATATCCATTTCTCATGCAGGTATGTATCCACTGCAGAGAACACTGTAAATGATAGAGCTTCCCAAGCATAATCGTTGCAGCTAACTCACAAAATACATTACTAAATTTGTGCAGAATATGTGGTGAAATCATGGTGTTATTTCTTTGATATTAGCTAACAACTCTCTGGAGCAAAACACACAGTTATGGTTGCTCATGACACCTATTGTGCCATCAAGATCTGGTCTGTGGATAAGTCAAAGGCATGGAGTTATAAAAAGACAAATAGCAGCTATTTAAACATTAAATAAGAAAACGTTCACACTTGTTAGTTAAAAATACAAAGAAAAAATGTAAAGTAATAAAAAACCTTAAAACAACTGTTGTGAATTCTAGTTTTCTCCCTAGGACCTCTTTATTTGAGTTGCAAAATTTATTTTTTTTTTTTATAAAAGAGTGCTGGCTCTTTGGAATAAAATTAATTATCAAGAACTCTAGAACTTATCTTATGGAATTAGCTGCCCAGAAATGACACTGGAAATATGAGTCTTGCAAAAGAGAGTATACCTTTATTCAGGTCCAACAGCTTGATATATTTACTGCTTGAAAGGAAGGATTTGTTCAGTGAGACTATTGTGATCTGATTATGTGACACTGCATGGTACCAGGAATAAACAGACATCAAAGACAACACCGTGAATGTAAGAACAGCTAAAAGCCTTAGCAGAGACACTGAAAAAAACAGGAAGAAAGGACATGGAAGAGACCTAAGCAGCATGTATCTCCAAGTAAGATATGCCAGAAAAACGGAATGATTGTAAGAGAAGAGATTTAATTCTGAAAATCTTTTAACTGTGAAGAAGTGGATATGTTTCACAAGTTTTCACTTAGTTCGGGCAGATGTAACTACAGCGTGAAAGAACATTGCCTTTCCTGCAAAAGTGTGACTCCTGGCCCCAGGCTGGACACCCAGGCCTGGACAAGCTGCTTTGCTCTTTCCCAGGTCCCCTATCCTACAGAAATATCTTAAAAATTAAGTTAATCCCATTCAATTTCAGGTAATGCTTAAAAATATGTAACTAGCAGCCCTTCTCCTTCTATCCTTCTCCTTCCTCTTTCCTTTAACATCTGCCAGAGCATCTATACCTTGCTGACTGAGACACTCACCTTGGTGGTGGGAGACAATTGGAATTCTTTCAGGTGGAGAAGGGAATGAAATT
>VZTR01002622.1:45676-63605 GCA_013400775.1 Chaetops frenatus | reverse complement strand
CAAAAACGTATTTACACCAAAGAGCAGCTGAAGAATTGAAAGCATTTGAAAGAAAAAAGATTTATGGAGAAAATTCCTCATAAGCCACCACTTCTAGAAATTTTAAATGTTTAGGACTTTCTAAGTATATTTTGAAATAATGTATTTTTGTAACTTCTCTGATAGCTCAACTACACATTTTTCTGGTTGAGTAATGAAACAAAATGTTTCCGTTTCCATTCATTTTTGTTTCACCTTTAAGTCTTCTGCAATTATAAACTCTCAGGTAAAAAAACTAAAAAAATTAACGAGGCTAGATTGAATGAAGCTTTGAACAACCTGGTCTAGTGGAAGGTGTCCTGCTTGTGGCAGAGGAGTTGGAACAAGATGATCTTTAAGGTTCCCAAACCATTCTATGATTCTGTGACTTTTCAGTTTCCCATGCTCTCTCAGTGAGCAGATGCACAAGAAGCCAGGAGGCAGCAAGGCCAGGACAGCTGATCTGAACTGTCCAAGGGGATATTTCATACCACAGAATGTCATACCCAGTATCTAAACTGGGGAGAATTTGCCAGGAGGGGGAGATCACTGCTTGGGAATGGAGTGGGGAGCTGTCAGTGGGTGGAGAGCAATTGTGTTGGGCATCACCTTTTTCTCTTGCATTTTATTTATATCTCTTTCTCGATTTCAATAAAATTTTGTTCATATTATTGTTATTATTATCATGTTTATTAGTAGTAGTATTGTTATATTTTACTGTATTTGAAGTCTTAAACGGTTCTTAACTCAACCCATGGGTTTTACCTGTTTTTCTGATTCTCCTCCCCACCACACCAGGAGTGTATGGGGGAGTGAGAGGGCACCTCTGTGGCTGATGCCTGGGGTTAAACCATAACAGAGTCAAGAGTCCAAGAGTCCTAGGTAACAATCTCTATTCCAACAATATTTATGCACATATAATTTGAAAGTAATTAGATAAAATGCATGAGTAGTGATGGAAGTGACACCTTTCTGCCAAACTGTGGTTCTTTCCATTACCCAACTGTGTCAGGTCCCTTTTTTCCCTGTGTCCCTGGATGCTCACATTCCTGGATATCCAGTGGTCTGTCTGCAATGGGACAATTGCAGAGAACATTTGCTTAGAGTCATTACTGGCCCAGTAGAACAGCACTTTCCATTTTGCCTGGCTGAGAGCTGAATTTTGACAGAAAGGAAAAGCACCTCTATTCCTCCCCAATAAGCACATATGTTTCTTATCCAACGGCTCATCACCTGAGCTCATGGAATAGTTCTAGGATGCAAATCCCACTCTTACCTCAGCATCAAGAGGATGGGGAGGTAGTGAGACAATTTCCACAGGTTATTTCAATGTATCACTGCGGGCTGTCTATTGCTAATACCAATCCTACATACCCAAGGGTCTCTATTTAATTCAGAATGAAATTAGGTACATAGCATGAGCTTAAAAATTATATTTCCAGGACAGGTACTTAACACTGGGTCCAGTGTAAAACATGATACAGGATTTGGGTGCCCAGCCTGTTCATGAATTGCTGAATATCACTTCCCTGGGAGTCTGGAGACACCTTGTGTGGAGATCACAGATAGGTACTGTGTTTTACAGACAGTAACTGCAAAATCCATGAAAGAAGCCATAGCAACCACACTTTCAACGGATTGACTTTCATACTTAAGACAGAACATTTCTTTAAATGCATTATTGTGTGGACAACATACTGATGCTTGGCTTTTTAAACAGGAATTTCCTTCATCCACTCTAAAAAGCAAAAGAATAAGCATACAAATTAAGATGGATTTGTTAACCAAATTATCAACCTAGATTGTTCACTGGGAACAGTGACATCCTCTTAGCATTACCATAGCATACATATTATGCTCCTCAGCAAGAATGGTTCCCACATCATCCCAGCTATCCTGCTCAGGAAACTGCAGCCCTTCACCTGGGCTCTCTGGCACATGGTGGCTTTGTGCCCTGTGCACAGATCCTAAATGTTGTGGGAAGTACAGTCATAAGGAAAGGAAAACAATGCCATTGCAGACCAAGATGTCAGCCAAACTCTCTTACCCAATATCAGAACATAAGAGATCCTAAAAGTATGTACACACTGGTGGAAATCTTCCTGGAGGTATTTCTTGGATGAGCAAGGACAGAATCAGCCAGGTTTGCTAGATGTAAAAGACAGTCCGCTACCAAGTTCTCCTTGCTTGAACTTTCTGTTGCCCCTGGAAAATTGATATAACATTACTTTTATTATCCCAAGGCACAGAAAAGGAATAGCAGAAATTCAGCACTTACATTGGCATCAAGGAATGCCCACAGAGGAGCAATCTTCAACCTACAGTCTAAAGGTAAAATATACATCACCAAAGACAAAGGGACACTTTTCCTATTATGCATTCAAAAGATGAAAATTGCATTTCAAGGGCCTGAATGTGATTCTAGAAGGGAACACAGAAGGGAAGACAGTGCCTTTCACCTTCAGGAAGTGAAGCAGTCATTTATGCCAAAACCTTCCAGCTGGGAAGCTACTGCTGGAATTATATCAAGTATTTGACTAAGGACACAAAAGTACATATAACCTCATTTAATATTTGGGTGACAATGTTTATTAATGCAAATTATATCCCCCATACTCACTCCCAGCTTTTTTAAACATCAAAAAAAAGTTCTGTTATGTGTAGTTTACAACTTTCATATTCAGATACCTTGTTTTGTGACTTTTACTCCCAATTGTTATCTCTTATGAACCAGGGTTGTTTGTATCAGTATGAAATCCAAAACAAAGCTAGCAGAGCTAGTCTCCTATACCCGTCACCAGAACATTGTACTTGCATTAAAATAAAGGCTCATATAAGAGAGAGGCTAAAATTCTGAACAATATTATATGTGTAGTAGTTTGGGTTTTTCTACTAATTCCTGTTTAATAGCTTAGTTCATCTACTGAGACTAATGAACAGAACAATTTATTTAATGTTAACTGAGTTACCAGAGTTTACAAAACCATCTGGAATCAGTTTTACTTTGTGTATTCACATTATTAAGAAACTATTCAACTGCATTTTTTCTCTGTTCAGGGGATATGTGTCAGGTTTATATTTGAATCACGTGTTTGTATTTGAGGTCCAAATCCATCAAGAGAGACAACCACAGTCTAAAAACTCTAAATTTCCTCATTGAACATGACATGGACTATGTGCTCCAGCTTTACCAGAGGTAAAGTGTGGCAAATCAATATAGTCATGGCTATAACTGTTTTATATAAAAATATTTCTGTCTTCCAGTTCAAACCCAAGAAGGAAAATGCTTATGTAATTTTCAGAGTTAAATTTGTAAATAATGCATTTCTTCTGTATTTCTCAGTTTCATAAACTTGGATTATATGGATTATAGGGAAGAGTGTGTTCACCAGGGAGAATTGTTAGCACTTTTTCAAGACTTAGCCTCAAAACCAACTTCAGAGAGAAAGCAAAATATTGTTTCTTCTTGATAAAACATGAGAAAGGATTTTAAATTTCCCCTGGCTTTCTTGCTCTTGGCTGATTCATTGTTGTAGACAGATAGGTTTATATGCAATGAAGAACAATGTTAAGTTTATTTGGAATTGAGTTTATTAGTCAAGCTAATCCTAAAGCTTTGGAGGAATTAATGCAGGGATTCAGAAAGGATATTAAAAGACTGTTTTGATGAGCACCAATCAAAATATTTCAGAAGACCAGAAATCTATGTGTTTTCTTGAGACAACGAAACAGATAAAGAAAAACTTACCTTCACATATTTTAACACTGAAGCATTCCCACAAGTGCTGAAAATTCTGGCTAACCCAAAAGAGAATTACACTGAGAAGAAACTAACTTATTTTTATGTTTGGCAAATGTTTTTTACTAACAAGCATTTTAGTTAATTATAATAAAATTCTAAAATATTTTAAAATACAGAGTGGAATATTTTATTATTTTAGACGTTTTGCTTTCACATTTTGAAGATAGCTCATAGTAACTTCAGGAAGAAGCATGTCTTCACAATCATACTAAATGTCTTGATCTATGTTTTGATGTACCCATAGGTTCAGAATCAAACAGTGAACATGTAACTAGAAGCAAAATTGATATTTCTATTTTTTCCAGACCTGACCTTTTTTAAAATAGATACCATAGGTAGGAACCAACTCCACTTGCTACTAAAACAGTGACTTTAAATTACACATATGATTCTGGAGAAGAATCTGGGTCCATATATGTTTTAGAAATTGTCAGATTCAAACTACATTATGCCCCACCACAATGTTCACAGTATTTCATGAGCAGATCCACTTTATTTTAGTTATTTCTTCTCTTTTCTTGCCTTGCTGTAACAAACACTTTGTTTTCTCTCTCTCAATAATTTTTTTAAAAGTGGAAAAAAGTAGAGAAACTGAAGTCTGTATGCCAAGCGATGATCACTTCCAAACCAACTCATGTATGTCTTACCAGAGATGCCTTCATTTGCACTAATAATTTCCTGAAGATATTCGTTTCCAATAAACCAAAATATAACTCTTGAATGAAGAATTATGGTCCACTGAAAAAAATAGTATTTTTAATTAAATTACTTTCTTTCAAAACGGAGTACAAAATCATAAGTTGATTCAATATACAAGTCTAAATTTTCAAAATCATCTAAAATTTAATCCTCTTGATAGCCAAAATACATTTTTAATTAAATTTAGAAGCTTCAAGGTCATTAACTATCAATTACCAAAGATTTTGGTCCTTAAAAAGGCAGTATGATGTAAAAAACCAAACCACTATGGAACAACACATATTTTTTGAACCCAAATACCTTTAAGAATCAAACTACTTGTAAAACATCTCCTTTGAATATGTGAAAAAAGTGAACTCAGCCCAACCCAGTAAACAAATGGTCTGAAGAAATTAGGTGTCAGTTTTTCTGCTCTATTGCATTAAACAGAAGGTACATTTTGTTTTGAAGTGCTTTTCTTCTCTGTGAAGGACACAACTATACTCTGTTCTATAAACCAATATGAGGAAAGAAATGAAATTATTTCTGCATGTATTCTCCTGCATAAATGTTGGGCCAGATTTGTAAAGATACATTAAATACAAAGTCAAGTTACTGAGTCTTTGATTTCAACAATAATATGTTACCTGGATCCCACCTCTAGTCCAGTAGTTAGAGCAGCAGCTGGAATATAGGAAAACCTTATTTAAATTCATGCTAACTTATTGTTAGAAGGGATGGAAGGAATAATAGGGGATATTTATACTATTAGGAGGAAAACAGAGGTGCAGTTGAACTTTGAGCTCTAGTCTCACTTTAAGTAACCTAAGAAGTTTATTCAATTGTAATTATTACTCCTGAATGGGAAAAATCCTGATTTTTCAGAGAAAGGATAACTTACTTTAGGTTAAATGATGAGATGTCTGTTTCCTAGCTGGGATTTTTCTAGAGGAAAGCATTGTCTCCAGACATACCAAATGTTCATGAGGGCACCTTTTCAAGCCAGCAGATCTCCCTGTAATACTGTCTTAATGGCTAGGAGGAAGCAAAGAAGAGAGAGCTAAAAAGAGATACTTCCACAGATTCCTTTGACAGAAATTTTCTAACTTTATCACCTAAAGTCAGCTGCCTATATGTCAGCTAGTCCCCTGGGCTTCTTTATAGTCGAAGGAGAGAAAGAGGCACCTCCTGGAGCCAGTTCATCTCAATTTAACGTAGATATCTATGACAGGTTCAATGAATCACTAGCTCATTTCTTTCTTATCCTATGGCTATGAAGGAAATATGGCAACTAACTTTTCGATGTCTGACTTTGTCAAGATGAATTCTGACTTAGTGTCATTTTTCACTCCACTCTGAAACTTCACTTGTGGATTTTCTTTACATTTGTGGTCTTTGTGACCTGGCTCCCTTTCTTGCCAAGCTTTGTGATGCCTGACCTGACCTCACTCACTGACATGAGCCAAAGCCCACCAGAAGATCCTCTTTTCTGTGAACGATGTCTGGATCAGACCTTGAGGGAAAATCAGTATGAGGGCAAAGGCACTCATCAGGATTATGACAACAGCAAATTGGTTTAGTCCAGTCATTGCAGGAAAAGTTCTGCCTTGAAACTTTAAGACAGGGCCAATGTATTGCTTATCCTATTTCAGTCCAGAAGGTTCTAGCAGTTTTTTGACTTCATATCTTGTGCTGTCATGCATAACCTGATAAACTGCATGAAAATTTCTCCATATGGTTGTCATTCACTTCTGGCCAGTAGAAAGGCCAAAGAAATGTGCAAGACTCTCAGAAACCTGTATTGCAAGTGCTTTTCTGCAATAGTCTGATGAAAATTGGACTTTCAACCTGAATTCTAGAATTCCTTCTCTTCTGGAATTCATCAGAAGTTAATAGACTTGGGTAATACATAAAAATGTTGTTGTTAAAATGTGTTCATGCTTGTGACTGAGGTGACATCACATGACTAATTTAGTGATTTTTGCCCTCTCCTGACAAGAGGACCAGTTCACCACAGTCAGCTACTTCCAGTATCATACAGCAGTACACAAGAAGGAAATCATAGTGAGGCTACATTGACTGACAATGTATGAAATATTTCTCAAATTTTCCACTCTAAGAGCAATGGCAAGGATTTCTTAATGAAAATCAGGAATAGTTTATGGTGTGCTACAAAATACCTTATATCATTCAAAGAGAAGCCAGAGGCTAAAATAATCTTGAAAACGTCATTACCAAGCAGAAGTTGCCAATCATGGTACTGTATTGAACATGACAAAAACGGCAAAAAGAAAAAAGACCTTGACTTGAGAGCATCCATTCTGCCTTTGCATGTGAGAATTATTGTCATACAGATAAATTTCTGACTTCCATATATTAACAGAATTCTCATGGAAAGACAGTTTTTATCAGAACACAAACTTGAAATATGGAAACATCTTCATAAATGGGTTAAGATGGGTAAACAATTAAATTCTAAAAAGCCATGGAAGTCTACCTGAGAGCTTCCAATTCTGTGGATTTGAAAGGGTAAGACTAAGAATAAAAATCAACATTGCACTTAAATTTTCAAAAACTTACCATATTAACAATAACAGCAATTTTGTGAAGAAAGCCTATTCCCAATTTTACATAATTTCTAAGCAGATTGAAGAAAACAATTCACACTTTTAGTTTAGGTATGTTTATCAATGCATATGGCTCCTATTCTTCTACCTATATGAATCCATGTGAGTTAAACACAAAAATGTGAACTTCAGTACACCAAACTTTGATGTTCATTACACAATTGAATCAAAACTGATGGATCTTTATCACTTTCTCATTAGAATTAACAGGGTAAAGATGCAGGGTAAAAAGGTACCATTATTGTAATTTCATTATTATGTATTTACTATTATAATGTAGGAAGAATTTAACACCAAACAAAAATATTAGCAAAAGGAAAGAAGGAACTAAAGCTACTCTGCCTTTCTCACAAATTTGGAGTAAATAGATGATATAAACATCAAGTGTGACTTCATTTTTCCTACTAGTTCTCTTTTAATGAACACATAGGTTTTAAATGGTGCACCCAGTTCTACAGTGCAGAGCAGCTCCTATGCCACGTGATCAAATGCTGTCCTGAAAAGACATATGATGGAATGTCCACTTGACCTTCCCAGGAACATCATTATTATAAAAGAATGCTGAAAAGAATCAATTGACTTTTGCTTTTTATTTCCTAAAATGTTGAAATGTTCATTGGAAGCAATCAGGTACCTGTGAACTACAGTGGAAGATGAAAATATTCATATCTGTTAGCCATCTCCTGGTTTAGAGACCAAGGCCTTCAGGGAATACAACAAATCCACGTTCTTTCTAAATGTCAGTTTTATTCTTTGACCTCTGGCTTAGATGTCAGATAAAAGTCATGCATAACCACATGACTCCCTAGCAATTACATTAGAACAGATGCTGAAAAGAATAATTTTGTTGAGTGAAGGTCATAATGAGCTTAGACAAAATCTTCCTTTCCCCATTAAAACAGAGGTTAGGCAATACATTGCCAGTCACTGCAGAAGACATTTATTGCTCATTGATGTTTGATGTTAATTTTACTTTGTTTGATCATATAAAGCCCTTTTGGTAGAGATGTGTGCATTTGTAAGTCTCTTTCAGGTCTAAAGACAAAAAGCACTAGCTAAAAATTATATGATCATCACCTCTGAAAAGAATTCAGAAAATGTGAATCTTTGCTTGAGAGGAACTCAAAATACCCACTAGGGCTGCAGAACATGGCTTTATATACTAATGTAAAGTCGTTACTGAAAATTTCAATGCAGACCTAATGAAATCATTAACACTGAGAAATTACACACCTGTATTTTGCAAATAATTCATATATTTTCTATCTTAGAAGTTCTTAAATTGGACAAACCTTACAGGAATCAGTCTCCAGAAAGAAAGCTCTCTGGTTTTTTGTATAGGTATCACAGGCAGTAATTATTTACATAATCAAAAGCAATTTCTCTAGCCTAGAGAAGGCAGTTTTGTGTCTCCAGGTCATAACCCTGGACTGGAAGGTTATGAGAAGACCCTAAAGCCTTTGTGTCATGAGAGCAAACCTAACAAAACTTCCCACAGGGTTCACCAGCTCCACCCTCCTGGGGTTTGACTACTGCTGCCAACACAAGTCTGGGCCCACAGCAGCCTGTCCTCGTAGGAGTTTAGCAGTGGATAAACTTTACAGCCCCTTCTCCACATTGCTTCCCTAGCAAGGCTGTAAAGCTGCATGTGCATTACTGATATGGTTGTTTCACCCTACATTGTTTCTATCAGCACATGACACCATATTTAATATAACACTAAATTTGGACTGATTTTCATACAGCACAGATGAAACAAGTATGAGCAGTGAATTTCAAGTATGTCCACACAGATGGCAATGCAGTGTGGAAAAACTATTCCATTTTCCCCCACTTAGATAAGAGAGTGTAAATGTCAAATGAACTGGAGGAGAAGAAAAATGCAAAAAAAAAAAGTTAGAAAACAATGTCCTGATGGAGCCCAGCAATCCTCATCTACCACCTGTTATACAATCATCCTTATTGCACGACAAAAGGTTGACTCACTAGAATGTCACATCAAACCACCGTATTTTGCAATCTCTTACTGCCATCTTATGCCAATTTTTGTCACTGCACAATCCATGACAATAAAAATTGGCAAAAAAATGCCTTTTTACATATAGCATTGCCTTTCACAATTGTTTGTGATCCTATCAGCACATTATCATCTGTCCCTCATCTCTGCACCCCCAGTCGTGCAAGAAAATATTAAACACTGAATTGTCTTTGAAGTAGATGAGAACTGAGAATCCCCAGCAACTCTGAGGATGGTGTTAGAAAGGTTAATAAAAAGCTCTCCCCTTCAAAACTATTTCTTCAGTAACTCATTGCTTTTCAGATACATGGCTTGACTCATTTGCACTGATTGACTCCACTGTTCCCAGTACTGCTCAGGGATTACAAAGTAAATGAAGAAAGGACTGTAGTTTTCCTTCTGTAAAAAAAAGAAAAAAGCCTTAAAAATAGTGAAACCAAATTCATTGTATACATCACTTACACAAAAGTAATTAAAATAATTTACAGGAGTTGCTGATTTAAACAGCATTAAATGACAGAACACCAAAACGAGTAAGGTACAAGGAAAAATACTGGTCTCTAACTGTGGCCCAATACAACCTCGACGTCTAACGAACAATCATAATTTATGCCACATAAACTCCATTTTTGTAACATGCATTGACTTAAAGTGTTCTCACTTGTTGCAGTCTCAGAGCACAATTTAGCAAGACAACTAACATTTGTATTTATTTTTCAGTATGTGCTACAATAGGTCCTTTGTAACACACTTCAGTGATCACTTCCAAGGACAATACAGTCAAATGAGAACTGCAAAGTATTTCAATATTTGGCTTCCCCTAACAATGTAGCAATTACGATATCTCAGTAATACATCCACAAGAGAGTTATTTAATGTAGTAGGATCCTACTATTTAAAAGTAAAATTACCTTCTTCTGTGCTCAGTTTCCTGAGAGACACCTATTAGCCAGAAAAGGACGAACTAATGTGATATTCTCTATCCTGGATTACACATCCAGCTCTGCTGTCCCCAGCACAGGGAGGACACTGACCTATTGGAGCAAGTCCAGAGGAGGGCCATAAGGATGATCAGAGAGATAGAACACCTCTCCTATGAGGAAAGCCTGAGAGAATTGGCATTGCTCAGCCTGGAATAGACAAGGCTCCAGAAAGACCTTATAGCAGCATTCTGGTAACTTAAGGGGGCCTACTGGGAAGCTGGAAAGGAACTTTTTATGAGGGGCTGTGAAAATAGGACAAGTGATACTGGCTTTAAACTGAGAGTCGGTTTGGATTGGATATTACTAAGAGTTTTTTTATTGTGAGGATGGTGAGGCACTGGAATACAGAAGTTGAGAATATCCTGTCTCTAGAAGTGTTCAAGGCCAGGTTGGATGGGGTCCTGAGCAAGATGGCCTAGGAAAGGTGTCCCTACCCATGGCAGAGGAGTTGGACTACACAGCCTTAAGGTCCCTTCCAACCCAGGCCATTCTATGATTCCGTGATTGGGGCCCTGTTATGACCCTCTGTTCTGGGGTACACTACAGTGTGGTGAAATCTTAAGTTATAGGTTGCTGCATTCTGCTTACTTGCAAGGATAAGGAGTGAAGAATCTAACCTTAAAAATTCCCAAAACACAGCAGATTGGTATAAACAGAACCATATGGTTGATCTTGTAATTATCTGTTTTCCTTATTATTTGTAAAATTCTCTAGTCTGTCTTATTAAAGTTCTAATTCATCACTTCAGGTGCATAATAGGGTCCCTCCTGTAAAATAAGGATATTACAGACTTGCTCAAGGTCATTCAAAACATTGGAGGTTTTTTTGACTCCACAGATCTAAACCTAGTTAGCTAAAGACCTTATTAATACAAAAAGAGGAAGAGTAAATATAGAGGAAAAAATGGATTAACTTTTCTGAGGCACCAGGGTTAGGGCTTCCTGGGAAACATTTTCTGAGGAAGGACATAAAGAAGAGGGTGGTAACACAGTGACTTTAGTCCTCGAGGGAACTCTAGAAATGTGGGTGAAATCTGTAAAAGGCAGAAAAGAAGATGAAAAACACATCAGTTGGATTGAGTAGAGTGAGCACGGAAATGGAGGGAAGCAAAACCCAGAGGATATATACAAAATCCAGGGTCTTCGAAAGTGAGAATTTGAACTCTCATCATGGAAAATCTGCCATCTGCCCTGGTCTGAGCCTCCCACCTGTGCTTCTGCTTTGCGTCCAAACTCCTGCACACCATATTTTAGATAATTTCTGAATTGTCCCACCTCCCAAAGCTATTCTCACATCTCTTCCTTTCATCATCTACAGCTTAATCTTTGGATGTGTATATTTAAAAGAAGTATCTGTCACATGCAACTTTACAGGTTTTTTGTTTATTAATTATTTCAGATCAAAAGGCAGGATTAACAGTAATCTTAAAGTCACTACAAAGATCTATAACAAAACCAAACTTACATCTTATTGCAAATATTTAAGAGATGAGATGCCATGTACTGATTTTTTCTTTCAGAAAAGGTGAAGATCAGCCAATGACTGGTCTAGATTTAAAGTGATCAGTTCTTTACCTTTTCATCCACCAACAGTGCAATAGCAAGATCTCATCTGAATTGACAGCTTGGGAAAGAAAGACTAAGGAAAGGAAATCTTCAGTCTATGTGCAGTCAAAATATGGATTTCCTCGATTCAAGAGATTTAAATTTTGGGGTCAAATTTAATAATCTAATGAAAGCCAACATTTGTTGCATCTCATATCAAATTAATCTTGTGCTTCAAGACATGAAATTGTAATTTTCCCTGTAGAAAAAGAAGCTGGTTTTTCTCTGTAATATGGTAGTGTGACAGTGGGATAGCTTCAGTATAGTTAAATAAATAAACAATATATAAGGAAAGAAGGATTTTTAATTTTTTTTTAAATATTTCCTAATTCAAGCTTGAATAAACAAATTCAAGCATTGATTTTTAGAAGTTACCTATTTTCTACTGTGTCATTTTCATTTCATTAAAAGAATTGTGAGCGAGCAGACAAATTCCACAAATAGGACTGATAAAAGCTGACCTGGGGAAAAAACAGCCCTGGGTCCAGACCCTTCAGACTTTAAGGCTTGTTGACAAATCAGACTATACTCATCAGCAAAGAACAGGGCCTAGGAACTGAGTCCCAGAAAGAAATCTATTTGGGATAAAAACTCCTTTCCCTTGCATTTCAAAGCCGAGACAAAGGTCTCTGCAACCAGCTGTGAGAGAGGGAAGCTACAGAGATGGTGCAGAAAAAATCTTGCCTGATATGAAGGACCTATGCTTGTGGAAAGAGGGAGACTACAGACTACAGAGTCTCGTCCTTTATGCTGATTATAATTAAATGCTGAATCAGTGCATTCCTTGAATCAAAACAATGTAAACATGAGACAGTGAGAACAGATATGGATGTGCAAAAAATCTGTAGTATCAGAGGTCCTGTTTAGAAGTGGATAGCCTAAAATCTGCCAGTGACTGCTTGGAAAAGAACAGATTTGTTAATTTCTAGCCTCTTCTAGTCTGCATTTTCTGTTAATACAGGTGGTATACAATTTCATCCTTTTTTATCAATCAGAGTAATTAATCAATAAAGATCTGCCCAAGAACATCAAGACATGTTCCATAATATGAAATCTTTCCACCAAGACAACAGAATCTTCAAAAAGCTCACTTCTAAACTTCTGAAAGCTACCTGGCCTTTTACAGAGGTCAGGACACAGGAATTACTTTTGCTCTTAAATCCAACATTGCATAATTCTCCTCAATTGCATGGCTGCCTCCACAAAGCTTCTTTAAAGTGTTCCTGCTGAACATATAATTGCTGTAACTGTCAGGTTCTTGGTAGCGAAATTATCAAGATTTATTGCCTTGCTAAAAAAGGAGTATTTGTGAAAAATTAACACCCAGACGTTTAGCAGCACTTTTATATGAGAAGCATACATGTCTGTTCATTCACAGTTATTGTGAACTTCTAAGAAAATATAAAATTTTAGACTGGAGAAAATACATGTTCTTTCCTTCAGAACTTACAAAAGCCCAAATGACATTTTAAATAAATTGTATTAAAATTATTCAGCCTGTAGATTTTAATGAAGAGTTTACTATAAGCCAGTATCTTAAAATTACATTGTAATTATTATGTTCTGTAGGACTATCTTCAAGTTATGATTTTATTTATAATTTATTTTTAAAATATTACTTCTTTTGACACATACATTTTTGGCAAAGATTTATTGCTTACAGAGAATAATTCTTTGCAAATGCAATACTGATGACCACTTCAAGGAGCCACTTATCCTTTCCATAACGTTCATGCCCTTGAACAGAAACTGTGACTTTTTACAATTTAAGGTGCTGCTCAGCACAGAACATAAGGCATTTCAGTGATGTCTACCAGAGAGAACAGATTTAAATCTTAGTTCTACTAGTCTTAAACTTAACTTTGTCTTTGACAGCATTATTAATATCAGCATGTTCCACGATTAGGGCTTCAGTCAGTCATGACTGAAGACAACCCATTTCTCAACTAATTTCAGTAGCAACTGTATTAAGTTCTTTACAGTTTTACAGAAATGGACAAGAATGACGTAATTACTTCTTTTTTATACTGTGGGCTTTCAATCAGTAGATTAAATCAACAACAGCTAACTACAACCGTAGAACAAGATAATTGCTCACATTATATGTTAAAGTTCACTTTGAAAAGCAGAATAAAGAAATCTCTGCTTATATTAATAGGACCAATTTAAAACTAAAAAAAGTCAGATTACATCTGCACACAGCCCGAGAGAGTAGCTTTGTATGGAGTTACCTCCAAAACAAATTATCTTGTCAAATCACTACTTAGGAAGAAGCCCGTTTAAAGGAAAGTAAAAATATGATGAATCCGTTCATATTTTCCAGAAATACAGCCACTTCCTCCACTCTGGCTGCAAATCCTGGAAGGTGTCTTCCAGAGAGTGATATCCAGAGCAGAGACTTGCTGACTGACATCCTGAGCTACAGAAATAGTTAACAGCCCTTGGAAATTCTGGAGGCACAATCAAAGTGAGAGGACTGAAGGCATTTCCCTTTCTCTGTAGGCCTCTGTATGTTGTAAAGGGAAAACCTTCTCACGGCCTCAACTCCGGTGAGCCATATTAAGTTCCTCTCAAGCCTTCACAAGTCTGTTTTTCTCATTAGTCCATGAGGAGAAAAAAGCCTCCTGAGGACACACGTTTCCTTAATATAGGAGATTTCACTTTAGAAATCATCTAAGTTTTACATTGGCTCCATCCTGTCCAGTAAATTTTGATCTTGAAAATAAAACACCAATAGGAACAGAGGTACTAGTTGGTCTCTTTTTCTTCCATGTTTCTTCTTAAAAGATAAAAGATGCTCAAGTAAAATTTAGAACTCTTTCGTGTTCATTATTAATAATTCTGTAACTTAGAATTCTGACAAAATAATTTTAAATTTTGAAGCATTATTTTCCATTTGCTTGGATCTAACCTTCTCAATTTTGAGTTTCATATGGTTCTGAAAAGGTAACAAACCAAGCTTACAGGGGATATTTATTTGCCCTACAGAACGATTGTTAGTGCCATGTAAGAAGTGAGTGACAGACTGGTTTTGCATAAAAACATAGCAAGGAATAACCAAGTATACATAAGTATGGCACAGGGCTTCCACATATTAAATGTTTTGCAGCACATTAAGTCAGGAGCTGAGACACATGACAACAGAAAGGCATCAGCCAACATTGCTACTGCAAATTGTCCTTTCATAAAACCAGCATTTGGCAGCAGCTGTAACAGAGATTTCCTTGTCACACACATTCCAAACCCTAAAAATCTTACCTCACTAAACAAATCCAGCTCCATTGCTAAAAGTCATAAGCAATGTAGAACTCCACTGCTACCGTACAAAAATAGATCCAAACATAAAACCATCTGTTTCCTAAGGAAAAAAACTAAATCCCACACACAATTTAGCACCATCTCTATTTCTTTACAGTCTGTAGTTAAGTTTTCAATTTCTTAATTCAACGATAAGTTAGCAGAATGATATTCACAATTAAATTAGCTTTTCCAACTTTAAAACAACAGGTTAATCCATCATATTCAAAGATGCCTCCTACTCAAAATGTAAGTCAGGAAAAGCTTATTATCTGTAGATTTGGCTCTATACTCAAATTCTGAGTGACTGACTCTCAATACACTTAAACTTGAGCTTTGCAAAATATCTTTAAAGAGTGCAAGGTAAAAATGTGGCTATAGTAATTAAATGATCCCTAGTGCATGGTGTTCTTATAGTGCATACTAACCACTCAGTAACATTTGACCTTGTTTCACAGAAAGGTCTTTTTCCATAGATTAGTTTGCATTTCAGGTAATTTTGTATCTCGCCTTAGAAAGATCTTCTGGGATTTATCCAATTAAGCTCTTAAATATGATACTTTTATGTAATATTTCAACCAGATGCACAGCATTCCCCAAAACTTAATGATCACAGAGCACTGAATTTGGAAGTATGTAATACCTATGAGATTTCATTGCGTATCTACATATTAACTATAAATATTGCAATAGATTTTGTTCGATATAGGCTGTCTCATTAAAAGGCAAATAACTGTTCATCAATGGTTAAATCAGAATTATCTTGAACATGAAAATGAATGGAGAGTACACAATTTGGCTTCATTACATTATCCAAGAGTTCTTTAAAATCTTTATTAATGATTTCTTGATAAGCACCATTCAATACTTAGAGTATGTCGATTGATACTATTACATATTTAAGTAATTTCTCTACAAACATTTTGGCTAAAAAAACCCAAAACAACGAGAAAAAAAGTAAGTACAGATGTGACAGACTACTTTCAAAAGCATTTAACTCTCTGTTTAATGAAAGAGTTTATCTCTGAAGAGTATACATTTATAATTTCCTCTGTACTCATTTTCCTTTTTGTATTTTGTTTCTTAAAGTCAGCAGTGCCCAGAATTTATTCATGCAAGCTCTCAAATTGATTTATTTTAAGTGACAAGGCACTGGTTTTTTGGATTCTGTTACAAGCTTCTTCCTTGTCTTGTCATATAACTTTGATCAAAGTCAGTTGCACTCAAAATTTTAGGAGTCTCTGCTTCTGGTTGTTCCTGCTGAGAAACACGGAGTGTCATCTTCAGAGGTAATGAATACCTAAGAGGTTCAATCTGTTTCATTTAAAGCTTTAAGTGTTCAGCAAATATGAAAAAAAACCTGATTCAAAGGCAGAAGACTCCAAAAGTCATGAAGCATACAGAAGTCACTGATACCTCTTAAGGCAGATGTAATATTAATGATGAGAAAGGAAATTTGTACAGAAGCTGTCTAATGACAGGACGTGAAGCACACCACCAAGCAGAGTAATGAAAGGGAAAAAAGACAGGGCTTCAGTTCCGTCAATATTTCTGCTTCCTGACACCTCCAAGGAATCTTCATCTGAGTGTTAAAATCAGATCTTGATGTCTTTGCATGTCATGTTTTTATCTAGGAGAGTACAGCAACATTTATCTGCATCATAAAACACAGACTTTCCAACATTTGCAATACGAATTCTGAAGGCTGCAAGACCTTGTATAAACATACAGTTCCATTCCAGCCTCTGTGTTGGATTACAGATTCCAGATAACCAAAACACAGTGTACCACAAACATAGACATTGATGACATATCCAGATTCCTTCCCAAAAATCCTCATACAAACAAGACCAGACATATAGAGTTCATCACTGAGCTACTCATTTCATAGTCGCTCTGACCAGCTGAAGGACTGGGCTGAGAAACATCTCATGAAGTTCAGAGAGGGGAAACACCAAAACCTGCATCTGGGGAGGAACAACGCTGTGCACCAGTTCACACTGGGGCTTCAGTGGCTGGTGGAAAGCAGAAGAGGACAACAGATGGATCACTGACCCCCATAGCAAGGCAGGCCAGCTGCATCCTGAGCTGGATTCAGGGAAGCACTGCCAGCAGGTCAAGGGAGGTGATTCTTCCCCTTTGCTCAGCACTGTTCAAGCACACCTGGAGTGTTTTCTGGATTCCCCAATACAAGGAAGATATGGACATACTGGAGAAGGTGCAACAAAAGGCCGCAAAGATGATGAAGGGGCTGGAACATCTCTCCTATGGGGAACGGCTGACAGAGCTGGAACTACAGCCTAGAGAAAGATCAGGGAGATCTTATCAAACGCCTGGGAGGGAAGATAGGGAATCCAGACTGCCTTCAATGCTGCCCTGTGACAGGACACTGTGGACACAGATTAAAACACATGGCACTCCAGGTGAACATAAAAACCCTGTATTTTTACTCGGAGTATGGTCAAACACTGACTTGGGCTGCTCAGAGAGGTTCTGGAGTCGCCATCCTCTGAAATATTCAAAACCCAACTGGACATGGCCTAGGCAACCTGTTCTGGCTGACCCTGCTTGGGCCAGGGCATGGACCTTGTCCTCTTGTCCTGTCCTTCATCACCTTCACGCCTGGGTGCCACCCTCGGACCCTGCCACGACAGAGCCTCCTCGGCCAGTGACAGCATAGGAGAACATAATCTTAAACTGCACCAAGGAGGTTCAGGTTGGACATTAGGAAGAATTTCTTCATAGAAAGGGTGGTTATAAATCAGAAGGGACTGTCCAGGGAGATGGGGGAGTGACCATCCCGGGAGGTGCTTTAGGAAAGACTGGACTTGGCGCTCTGTCCCACGGTTTAGTTGACATGGTGGTGTCCGGTCACAGGCTGTACGCGATGATGCCAGAGGTCT
>VZTR01002622.1:19830-45552 GCA_013400775.1 Chaetops frenatus | reverse complement strand
CTCGGCAGCCGCAAGGAGGCGGCCGCGGCGGCGCGGAGCAGCGTGTCCCGCCGGCTGCAGTACATCGCCCACTGCGCCCGCCTGCGCGGCGTCCCGGTGAGCTGCGCCGCCCTGGCCCCCGAGGCGCCGGGGCGATCCCTGGGGGAAGGCGAAGGCGGTGGCGGGGGGGTGGTCCCTGTTCCCGGGGGCAATTCCCGGTTCCCGGGCAGTTCCCGGTCCCGCTCGGCAGCCGGCGGGGTGCGGTGCCGTCCCGCCGGGGCGGCCCTGAGGAAAGGCGCCCGAGGAGGGCCGTGGCGCCGGCGGGAAGCAGGGGAGTGACGGGTTTGGAGCTGTCGGTCCTCTGCCTCGGGAACCCCGGGGGCACTGCTGGGAAAGCCTGCCTGTCTTTGGAAGGCTGCAGCCGTGCCAGCCTCGGCGGAAAAAGCGGAGTGTCGCTACCCGGGCTTCCCAACAGGCTTCTTGTTTAGCATGTGAAAGCCATCCTGCTTCGACTCCCACGGTGGTGGAATCGCCGTCCCTGGAGGCGTTTAAAGAAAGGCTGGACGTGGCACTCCGTGCCGTGGTCTAGTTGACGTGCACGTGGTCTAGTTCGGTCAGAGGTTGTACTCGGTGATACCAGAGGTCGTTTCCAACCTCATTTTGTGATTTGTCCGTGTAATACAGCATTCGCCCGTGCGTGCGGATGAAGCTGATAAAGTTGTGCACAGCAACAAAACCTGTACCTGTGTGTGTCAGAGTAACTATATGATTGCCAGACCTTGGCAACAAATACATACACAGAGCTCTTTCCCCCCTCTCTTTCTTGTTCCACTTAAATAGAGAGGTTTTGAGAAACATGGGATATGATCAAGATAGCTGAAGTGTCAGAAGACACTTGTGGACCCAAAAAGTTCCTTTATCACAATAAGTTTTTTAACCTCGGGAAGTAATTTTGCAGCAATGAAAAAAGCATAGTCTTGCCTTTAAAGCTATGTCCAAACAGTAAATGCTCCATAAGGGTGATATTTGTCCTAACAATTGTGCTGATTATGGTTTTGGATTCCACAAAAGAGTTTTGGACAGTGTTCCACACATAATGCTCTTAAAAACAGAAAAAAGAGCCAATCTTTTATGGAATAAGCAGTTGCTTTTGGAAGTTATTGAAGTTCCCTAGGAAGTTTGTACCTTTTGAGTGTATTCACAGATAAGCTGGGGGAGAAGGGAGATTAGATGGAGTTTGCTGTGAACACCAGATTATTCAGTGGAGTAAAAAAGAATTGCAGAAGGGTTTTCTGATACTGCATGATGTTACAGTGCAGCTCAGTGTTAGTAGATGCAAAGTAAGAGAGTAAGTTACTTGGCCTTAACAGTGATGTTGCATGCCCACATTTCAGATGCTGCATGCTTTTGAAGATAAGTACTGGCTCCAACTTTTCACCTCCTCAACAAAATGAGATTACCTGTTTTCTTTTTGAACTGTTATACTGTCCCTGTAGCATCTACACAAATTGTTCAGGAATAAAGAAGACCACTTAGCCCCTGAAAAAGCTCATATTGCAGCTCTGGGACTAGGTGGCAAGGGGATATGGAGGCTGCTCTGGGCTTAGGTGTGTGATCATGGCTGGGTACATGTCTGTCACAAGCAGCATTTGTCATGGGTTCCATTGCCTCCAGGATGACTCATTCAGCCAAAACTGGTGCATTTTTATAAAGGATTATAGGTTAAATACCTTCAGTTTCTATTGAGTGAGTTAACAGGAGTCTAAAGTGGTTTTAAAGGAGTTTAAAGGGTTTTAAGAGGAATGGGAGAAGACAAAGCAATTCAGCATGCATTCTATTTTATTAGTAGAGAAAATGATAAGCTTTGAACCCACCACCATGGTGAGCTGTCCAATTTTTTTGTCCTAACTATAATTAAATAGCTCTTCAGAATATGGCTAGATTAGAAAGGATAGTTGCAGATATTTACTTTACAGTGAATCTCAATAACTGAGTTCCAGTTTTGACTTGAGACCGATTGAATTGGGATAGTGTGCATCCAGCACGTGGTGGCTGGCACACAACAGGAGTAGGCAGGGTGTTGAATAGGTGAGTGGGCTTTAGAGGGGCCGTGTGCACCACTCCAGGCTAGAAAAAATAATTACAAACTGAAGTATGACTTGTACAAACAAATGGTTTTATTTGCATTTTTACAGTCAGGTTCAGAAATGTAATGTGAGCAGGCAAGCAGGGTGGAGAATGGGCTGTTTTTACAATGTGAGAGCATTCAGTGTCTTATTATAGTTACAATAATTTCACAGTAATCTTTTTCTGTTTCAGAGATGCTGTGTGTTGGAGAATGGAAAAGTTCTTTCTATTTATTTGAGAGACTGTGAAATGCTGCTTGAGTTGTGGGTTTCTCAGTGTTAGCTAAGTATTAGCTCTAGGGAACTATGAGAAAAACAACATGAAGTTATTTTTTTTCAGAGTAGTTCCCCATGGTATAATTTTTAGAGCTTTGTTCAATCCAGTTTTAAATCACTCTACTGCTGGAGCTTTTATTTGCCTTCCAGCTTTTCCACTAACAACTCTCACTGCTGGCAATTTGTTCTTAACTGAATTTGCTAACTTCCCTTGTAGCTAATACCATTTTAGACAACTGTAAATTAATCTCTCTTCACAATCTCCATATGGTTCTACTTGCAAACTTATCTAAGGCCTCTTTAGAAATCATCTAACTATGCTATATATTTATTTTTAATTAAGCCACGGAACTAATTGCCTTAACCCTTATTGTTGCTATAGTAGGAAGCCTGTGAGATCAGAAGTGCATAACCTTCAGAAGTGGAGCAGCAGGAGCTTGCATTAGCAGCTTGTCAGGATGCCTGGGGGCAGCACCTGATTTCCATATACATTTACACAGGATTTTAATCAGAAATAGATGCACATAGTGGCACTTATTTATAGAGTGCTGTAAGTATATGCAGCACTTCAGAGCACAGAATGTGGTTTCCCCATTGATTTTACTTTCCCTGCAGCCTTCAACACAATCTCCCTTAATCATTCCAGCTGCTCAAAAGTAACATTTTCTTCTCTTTCTCTAGAAGCAAACTGATTTTATATGTGCCACCTATGATTTATTTGGGGAGTGATGTGGAGATGACATTTGTTTTCTTTAATGGCTATATCTAACAGTTGGCATTGGCCACCTTGTTTAAAATAACAGTGATAATATTTGTTGTACCTGTCAGTGTTATTGAACAAAAAACATCTAGCAAACTATATCTGGTATGCTCTGGGTTAGGGATTGTCTATACTGGGATACATCCTTGGATTTACATGCAATATTCTCTGTATTTCAAAACTTATTCAGGAGTCACAGTTATGTATGCACATCCATACAGTCAGTTAAAAAAAAGGTTTTAAAGTTTGCTCACTCAGTTGCAAAATCTTCTAATGTCAGTATATCCCTGAATTAAGGTAAAAATCTGTATAAGGCGTCACCTTTTTTATATTACCATATATTTAAAGAAATACCTCCAAATTATCCTGTATTTGCTGAGTACAAATCTGCTTTTTGTCTTTCTCATAATGACTGTTGCATATACTTCTGTTATTTCTTCATTAAGCAGCAGAAACTTCTTCACCATAGGTTTTTGGGTTATCATTCTGTCATCTTATGCCAAACTGACTAGACAGAGTGAGGGGATGAGAGGCTGGAGCACAGCTGCCCAGTCCCAGAAGGTGCTCACTATCCTTAACTATCCAGAGACACTGTGGATGACTCTCAGGAGGCGAGCATACGTCAAGGCTCTTATTAACCATTTCCATAGTGCTGAGAACAAAAATGTCGTGATCAGATGGAAGAAGCTAATTTGACTGTTCAGATATTATTTTTCAGAATGTAAAGTTATACTGGATACATCAGTTTAAATGTACAGGTAGATTTTGAAGAGACATTTTCAAGTCTCTCCAGATTTTTTTTTATTTACAGTTACACATATCAGCATAGCTTGCCTAATGGGCATTAGCGTACATTCCAAACTATAAACACTTTTCCTTGCTAAGGCTTGGCTTGTGTGTCATAAAAAGATCTCACAGTTTTGTTAAGTCATTAGCCAGGAGCAGAACACATAATTTTGTGTGCAGATGGGCACATAAAATAACTCTTAGTGTGTTGTTACATACTTGTCTCCTTGAAGTGTGCTTTTGCTAACTTACCCTTTTTTTTTTTTCCTCTGTTCTCTGCTGGGGAAAAGAGAAGTCATTCCTATAAACATCTGGTGTCAGTCGTGAGGGTGGGCACAATGGTCCTGTGATGAAGACATTGTTCAGAAGTAGCAGATAGGAGGAAGGGCTACATAAAGTTGTGTTCAGTTGAAAAGTGAAAATATAAAGCAAATCACATTTCTAGACTTGATGTTATAAGCTCGATGGGATATTGACTAGTTTTTTCATCTTTGTTTATTTTAGAGGGCCTGCAGCAGTGATGTGATGCCACATAAAAAATAGGCCTTATAAGCAGAATTCAGGTGTGATTCTGTTAACAGCTGGGCTTCTGGGGTAATTGAGTTACCAGTATTTTTATATTAGTTTAATTTTTTTACTGTGATTCTTGGCCCACAGATTTAGAAAATGGAAAAATTTATTCTAGATGCCCAGAACACCTGATGCATCAGAAGTGCAGCTTTCCTTAAGTCACAGTGAAAGCTATTTCTTCTGTGCCTATTGCAATCAAATGGGTATTTCCTCAGCCAAGATATGAATAGTAGACATAAACAGTAGGGAAGAAAAATTTTTACTTTTGAAGTAGTCTTAGTCTTGATTCCAATTTTAAATTCTGTTGTCTCCTACCTGTCTTTGCCATATCTTTGTGTGAACACAGTCACAAACAGAAGCAAAGTATCTAACAGAAAATGTATCGCAGAAGGCCACCTTGTTATGACTTCAGCAATTATTTTGTCCATTTATCTTCAGTAACACATACACCTACTGTCAAATTTGGTGGGATTAAAATTAGCTGTGAAGGAAATTTTGTAATCCATGGTACAAAACGATCTTTCACTCCGTAATACTGATCTTGCCATAGCACCTGGTGCCACAGGATGGCAGTGTCCTTAAATACACAAGAACCTTGGGAGGACACGGCCAAATTCCAAGGCTTGGATCTGCTCAGCAAGAAAAGAGAACCTGTTTTTAAAAAGGATTGAGGAGAGGGGGCAGGGGAAAACAAATGCATTTTTTTCTATGCTTCCAGTTGTGTTACAGCACAGCTATTTCTCTAAGATACAAGTTGTAGAAGTTTGTGTTTTCTGTGTGGTAATTCCTATAAGATATGTGAAACCCCTGGGAAAAAAAAATCTTTCTTTACAATTGTAATTGGATTCTATCATAAATAGTAAGATTTGACCCATTTTGTAAATTAAATGAGCTGTTGGTGCAAGACTGTCTTGATCACTCTTTAGCAAACCACAGCCAGCCACATAAAAGAAAAAACACAGCTTTTATGGACTACTGGCCCTTACTAATCCTTGTCCTTACTAGAAAAGATTATATGAAAATATCTAAAAATAGAACTATTGTGTTTGAATTTGAGCACTCCCAATCAATCATGATACACATTTTGAAATTTCAGTTTTTTGTAGACTGTTGTGCAATAATAATAATATCTATACAATGTTTTTAAAGGAAAATACTTCTCTTGGTTAATGCCATTTGCATAAACTTATGCATGCATGCATGCTACATGATAAACTTGAAGACTTGAGCATCTGCAGGAAATATTCTGACACAAAGCATCTTTTGAAATGTGTCAACATTGAAGGCAAATATTTCCTATGCAAATAAAGTTAGTAAATAAAACTTCTTTAGTAACTTTAGAAGGCTGGGTTATCTGCTTTACTATGGTTCCTGGGTGTTACATGCAAAGCTACAGTTAAACTGTAGGCTGTGCTTTTTTTGCTATGTTAATTTTACAATAAAGTATTCCTTCAAACTGTTTACTGCAGAGCAAAATGGGTGAAACGTATGTGACTGCTAGATCAGTAGCAAGCTGGTCAAATATTCACATGTAACTGCAGTTATTCTGTATCTTCCTGAGTTCAATATGTTATTTGTAGGTCCTACAGGATTTGCTAGTGCTCTGTGTAGCTGTTGTGTTGACCAGTGTAGTTACTGTTGATGCCGAGGTATCACTGGTGGAACAGCCTTTTTGAAGGGTTACCATTATGCCAGAATAATAGCTGTTCAGTCATCGTTCATATGACCTGGCTACAAGCTCCTGCTGCTGCTAAAATACCTTAAAATAGGAGCTTTAAAAGCACATCTCACATACTAACTTTCTAAAAACAATTGAAGCTTCTAGATTTCTTGTACCAGGTGAATTTACAGTTACACACTAATACACACAGCTTCTACCTAGCAGCCAGTTTTATGACCTAATTTTTCTCTTGAATGGAATAGCAGCAAAATAACATTATAGAGCTACTGTATAGTTGACTTAGAATAATGCAAGAAGTCTTTATCATCCAGCTGGTTTTTAGCTGAAGATACTTGCATGGAGAAAATTCAAAATTTCTGTTGCAAAGTCATAAGCAATATGCCAAAACAGCTTAGCATTTATATGACACTATGTACATACAGCTTAATTTCTGTCTTTTAAGGTTATATTCCTCTACTTTGTTTTAGGAAGAAAATATGACTGTAACGGAAGATTTTAGTAGAGTAGAAAATACTTACCAAATGGAAGCAGAGGTATGTATTCAACCTAACCAAAAATAAAAATTTAAAAAGTGTGTCAAGGACCTATAAAAATTTGCAGACTATATTTTCTCAGACCAAGGAACATAAGGGCACCACAGTCCAAAAAACTATTTCAGGATTGCAGTTTATAGCAGAGCTCAGCTGTAGTCTTCTGTTGTGTGTAGAACTTGTTTTCTTCTCAGATGAACGTGTGCTTTTTAAATGCCACCTGAACAATTCTGGACTGTCCTTCACCCATAGTCCTTCCTGCCCTCTGCTTCTTGCAAGGAGTTGGTAAGTTCAGAAAGCTGCCCCAGTTAATAACCCCTTTTTTCTCTAGCTCACCTTTTTTTTTTTTTCCTCATTATTTTAGCTCCTTGAACTAAGGGAGGAAATGCAAGATATGCTTAGGCCACACTTGCACAGCACCTGGACGTTGGTCTGTTCTATACAACTGTGCCATCAGCTTGCTCTAAGTAAAGCAAAGCTAATTGTTTCCTGGGAAATTGGCTCAGAATTTTGTAGGTAAAAAGTGTTCTATGAAATGCAGATATTATGGGAATAATCCCATTTACTTCAGTATCTGCTAAAGGAAGTATATATTTGCACATTCATGCCATAGTAGGAAATAAAGCTATGCTTGAAACATTCACTGAGGGAAATTATGTGTGTTCAGCTAATGTATTTTTTAGACCATAAGACTTTAATCACTACCCAGCAAATTTAGAGATTCTTACAAAGTAAACCTGGAAGCCTGCAATAAAATGATAGCTGTTTTATAGAGCTGTGGTTTACAGTCCTCTTAAACAGGTTCAGCCTCCTTAGTTTGCTTGCTTTAAGGCATATTCTCATCTAAATAACACCAATAAATATGGAAATTTAGATTTTAAAATGAGTCTTAAGATACTTCAATGGTGTGCATCAGTGTCATGTTCTGAATTACTTCAGCTTCCTCATGGAGACACCTACCTTGAGAGCTTAAATCACCATGTTTTTTAGATGACCTGTATTTAAAATTACTAAAACTGTTCTTATTAATTATTATATGAATTATTGTTTAGTCTACAAACAAGCTTAGGCTTACAACTTCAGTTTTAACTGGTAACATAACCAATGATCTGTCTTCTGCTTTTAGTTTTTATACAACAAGGATTATATGTGGAAAGCTAATTGCTTGGATTTAGTGTTCATTTGTAAGTAGCTTGGACCAGCTGTAATTGCTGTTCCAAAGTTGTGTGGTTGCCTGGGACCCGGGGATTGGAACTGGAAGAATCCAGCCACAGTGCTGCTGTTTTGGCTGCTCTGCCCGCCGAGGTAGCAGTGTGGCCACTCTTTATGCAGAGATTAGTCTCTCCTTACTTCTCCCTTTATGTATATCCTTGTTTCATTAGTGCAGCTTCATAAACCAATCAAGTTCCATTGACCAGCACTGTTGCTTACTTTAGCAATATAAATTAATTTAAAACTCACTTCCACTCACTTCTCTGTTAGAGTTTGCCACTATATCTGTGTTCTATTTAAAGTCTTGTCCTGTGTTACTTCATTCTATAAACTCTTTACCGTTTGTCTACTGTAAAGAAAGAAAAATTCCTAGGCAAATAGCTATTTTAAAGTATAATGAAGAATTCAAGATATTCTTCCAGCTGTAAAGATATAATTTTAATTCATGATATAACAAAGGAAAGAATGCAGAAGAATGAAGTTGTGTGTAAGATCACAAAGCTCTATAATATCATTATCATAATAGTTCATTTATTGCATGACGTTCTCGTGAGATGAAGATTATGTTGGTTTCGTGCATTTCTTAATACACTTGTCTCCTTATAAACCATAACTTCTTGTCATTTACAGCCTTATCCAAACCTTGGAATGTCTGTAATAGCATACCCTCATGTTACTTTTTCAAACTTTTTAACCTTAATAACTGATGAAGTTAAAACATTTCTTTGCATTTTAATGTTCAAGTATTCTCTGTAATTGTAAGTGGAATTTATTAGATGTAGGTCTAAATTAAAATTGTGATTTTTTTAGGAGGGGGAACAGCAAAATCAGCTATTGCTCAGTTGTTTTCTGCCCCTGAGGGTACCTGATCAAGTGCTTATTTTTTAACATTAAAGTTCCCGAGCGCCCAGAAGTGCCCCAGTCTGAGTGATTTATCTCCTAATACCCGTAGTTCCTTTGTTTCATCCCCTAGAAGGAACCAATCTTGTAAATGTTGATGGCAATCAGGAAAACATTCATAGCGAGACTTTCCACAAAATACAGTTATGACAGTTTTCTGGTAAAACATCATGGGGTATGTATGCTTTTTATATGTATGGCAAGAACTCCCAGTGAAGAAAAAAATGTAGGTGTAGCCTCATCTTCAGTCTCTGTTCGATTGATACTGCACATTTCAGAGCCACTGAACCAGTGCAAGGATCCAAGCCAGGATAAGGTTCATGTACTACACCAAAAGGCTATCAAGTGTAACAAGACAGGAGCATTACTTACTTTGTAGTTATTGTCAATAACTACTTTATACCTTATTCTGCATATGAAGTAGCTTCCTCCTCTCTCACTGAGAGACTCAGCTTCCTTGAATTATCTCATTCTCCACAAGGTAAATCTCCGGTATGCACACAGGAAGCTGCTGCAGTGCAGCTGACATGCTATAACTTGGATTTCTGTGTCATATCCCTTCACTGAGACAGAGCAATGCGTAGACTGCAGCAACCACAGGGGCAACTGTGTGTCACAGGTGTAGGCAGTAGAATTTTCTTTACTGCAGGTTTTTTCTTCCAATCCTGTGGAAGCTGTATTAGTATGCAAAAAGAAAGGAGTCGGGCATAAAAGAGAAGGTGAACCTGACTCATGGCGAGAGCACTATACTGGAAGTGAAGATGAGGTTTTAGTTCTTCTGAAAAAAGGATTAGGGATCCAGGATTTCTGATTCCTGAGTGCTGCATCAGCTCAGTGTCATTGCTTTGGTCCTGGCAGTTGTGCTTTGCCACAGAGGAAAGCTGTCTCCTGCCTGGAAACTTGGTGCCTGGCTGGACTTTCCACCAGGAAAATGGTTTTGCTCTGGATGCAGGGCTGATAGTGGTTCCTGCTTCATAACACTTGGGAAAGGTACCTGGATTCCTAATGCATCTTCATTTAATAGTTCTTAAAGCCAGAGACAGCTAGGTGTTTAAATTGTTTTTAATCCAAGTGTGAAGTGCCCAGTTCCTTCTCAGCACTGCAGGGAGTCTGTTCAGACAACACAGGATTTGAAGCCCACTGCCAGCTGAACTGGGCTCATCTTAGCTTAATCTCATAGCTGAGGTTTCTTGAATCTAATGCTTGGAATTAAAATGTAGTTTGCCTTCATGCACACTGTTTTCCACATCATTTTGGTTGAGCTTCTGCATAATTAGCATCTAGCAATCTAAAAAGGGATGAACAAGGATGCATCTAGTCACGTGCACCAAAGAGCACATTCATTCTTCAGATTGTCTACATACCAAGAATGCCATACTTCCTCAGAAAGGGATTTCTTAATCCTCAGTTTTAAAGCATTTAATGAACTTCTTTCTGTTGCAAACCTAATGATAGTCTCTAGGGCTTATAAGTCTTTTAGAAGCCTGTAAAAGTCTTATAAGTTCATAAATGTTGGAGTTCTGTACAGGACTAATATGTCTAGTTACCTTGTGGATGTCTGGCCTTATACTGATTTAAATAAAAGTGTTGAGTCATAGTGGAAAATGAAAATATTACTCATGTGATGTCTGTGTTTACTCACTCTCAGGTCTGTATCATATTCAGCGATTTTGGAAAAATGCAGAATGTTTGCAATCTACTCACTGAAAAGTTAGGAACCTCTGTTACCATCAGTCCACCTCATTTGTACCATACACCAGAAGCCATAGACACCCTTCGGTAAGTTCTCTCACATGCCACAAATTTTACACCCTCGGTTAATATGAGTGTATAATTTATACTGTTTGCAGCAGGAGCGAGTAGTTTCCTTCACATCTATGAATACTTATGTTAGAGATTTCAGTATTTAAGTATAACTTATGAATTAATGCTGTTCAGCCTAGGAGATAGAATTTGTTCTTGTTCCTGTGCGAAAGTAGAATGTAATAAAAAATATTTTCCCACTTATTTCCACTGGAGTATAATCTGCTGTGAATCTTAGGTCAACAGAATTTGGCTTTGATTACATCACCATGCGTAGATTTCATTTGTATTATTCATGAGGGTGCAAGTGTGTTACCAGATGTTGATAATTTTAAGTACCCTTGCCAGTTCCCATTACTGTTACCTGCTGACATGATCTGGAAAGAATCAGGTGTGGCACTTCCGTAGCATCAGAACATTCTGCGCTGAAGCTCACAATCTTGATATGTTTTAAGCACTGACTGTTCACAGTCCAGGCTTCTCCCACTAAGTGGGAGAGACAGAAGGAAGTTTAGTCTTCCTTGGGGTTTTACCTCTTCAAAGAAAAGAACTGCCTGGTTCAAGAAGCAAGCTCAATTAGCCACTGTTAAGGCTGCTGTTCCAGAGATGCCAAAAGTGAATGTCAGAGGTATCTACAGGAGATCAAGAAATCTGGCCAGTGAGGGTAAGCAGGTGCTAGTATGCCTTGCAGCTGAGCCATTGAACTGCCTGGAGCAAGGGTTGAACTCTTGCTCTGCGTGACTCAGCGTGGATGCCTGCAGCACACAGGTGTTAGAAATGCTTGATCCCATCGGAACTAGTGGGGATGCTGACATTTCCTCCACACACTCTGCCCTCAATGCCCAAGCTGTGGCCCAGAAGCTGGGAGAAGGTGATGTGACTTAGCATCTCTGCAGTTACAAAACCCGAGATGTTAAAAAGAAAAGCTTGGCAGGAACACTGGTACATCAGTTGGCTGTGCTTGTTATTGTGCTGCTGCTTCTACCTCTCAGCCGTCAAGTGTGTGTCACTGCTGTTGGAAACACCCACCGGAAAGCCCAGGAAGTCTGTCGACTCTTTGGCCAGGCATTGGGAAAGCCTGTGTTGATAAAAGAAGAAGAAACAAAAGAATGGGGAGGCCACATAGACAGTCACCTGTCACGCTGTGCTGATTCACAGACTCTGCAGGAAAGAATCCAGAATGCTACTGCCTATGCTTCTTGCAGAGTGTTTGCTGTGTTTGAGATAAACGGAAAAGAAAACAGAATAAACAAGTTGCTCTAGAAACCTTCAAATCCTACACATTTTCTGAATAAAATTTTTATACTTTCTTGTGTTTTTTGATTTTCTTTACTTCATTATTATGGTAAGTCTATCCCCTAAAATTAAGGTTACAATTAATTCTGAAAGTACAGTTCAGAACTGCTTATTTTGGTTCCCTGGTCCCTGTAAAACAGCAAGATATTTGATGTGCCAAATGTTTGGCACACCTGGCTGAAACTGGGATACATTTACACCTTTCCTCCCAAACGTGGAAGGAAATCAATCCCCATTGCTGAGTTGTGGCAAACTGAACATGCAGTGTGTTAACTTCTGACAAAATTGAGTGTTCAACATAAAACCTGCTTAGGAACGTTTTATTTCATCATAGGAGAAAATATACATTTTATCCAGGTGTCTGTTTGCTCAAATTCAAAAAGGACATCTGTTGTCTGGATGTACATTACATGTACAGACACTGAAGTACTCAGTCATGAGGGTAGAGTTTTTTCAACCATGGCTGCATAATGTATTTTGATCCATCATATCCACTGAAGTAGGTTTCCATATCTGGGTGATACACCTGAGAAAAAATATTTCAAGTTGAAGAAGCATCAGAATTGGCAGTAAATACAAACTGATAACTAAACAAATTATTGAAGTTACTACACTGTTGGAAAACTGATGAGTTTTTAATGTACCTAGGAGTTCTTTCAATGACATTTTCTGTGTACCATAACCAAATTTCTGTCATTAGAATAGTAGTTCTCTCTCCAAGTACTTTACAAATGTTGAACAGATCTCATGGGATGTTACAAGCTAGATTTACACCAGCATCAGTGTTAAAAATTGGCACTGCTTCTTACTGAAGTAGTTCCCACTCGTGTTGCTATTAGAGCTATTTGGGATTTCTTTTAGCTGGATCAGTTATCTAATCCAATGAGGCAGTGGGAACAGTAAAGAAGTGCTGGGGGAAATGGTGAAGACAGACCCAGGTGATGGCCTTAGGTCCAACATGAAGATGCAAACCCACTAAGGAGAATCCAAGCCTTGTCTTGATGCAGGAAGCCCACAGTGAGCAGCTCAGGATGTCAGCTGGGAAGAGGTCATGACAAGTCTAACCATTTTCTGATCTCTCAACTCTTCGAGAAATTACTCTGCCCATTAGGCTGTACAAAAGGCTGAGTGAGGGCAATCCACAGACCTTTTGAACTTGAGGTATAGGTATGACTCACTCTGTTATTAATCTCAGCTAGACAACTTCAAAATACCTGGTTTTGTGAGCTTGTTACCAACAGTTCCTCTAACAATCTGCATGGAGAATTAACCTGCCATGCAGGTGAATAAAGCAATTTTATATCTTAAAAGCTAATTCCCCAAGGTAAATATTTAAGATGAAGTATCTGTTTCTCCCCATGGAATATAAAGGAAACTGAAGATAGCCAGGTAACTGGCATAGTGAAAGGTACATTTTTTAGACTGTGTGGGCAGAATCCAATTTTAAATATTTATGATAGTCATCTCGAACAGCATAGTTTCTGCTCCTAAGTTCAGGCATGTTGGCATATTCTATATTACAATTGGTGGCTAAAACAGAACAGTCTGAACTAAGGCTTCTCCCAAATAAAAGAGATGATTGTGTCACACTGTGTTTGAGAGGGGTCCTTTATGTGAAGCAGCACAGTTTTGAGAGAGAGCATGAGAGTCTTCAGGCCAGTCTGACTTACACAATTCCTTTGGGAGGTTTTCCCAAAAGGCAGAGGAATCAGCCAATTTGAGTCTGCTCTGTTTGACTAGACCAAACATCTCCTGCTGGATGAATGATTCACCTACTTGCTGTTATTTTAAATACAGACCCTGCCACTATCCATAAAGAAGGCATCCACAACAGCATAGGGGTCCCTTGCAAAAAGCCACCTGTAAGTGGCATGTATGCCTGAAGGCTGTTTCTGGGTCAGAGTCTCAGACTAGTTTAAAAATCAGGTGTGCCTTGCATAAGCTGGGAATCAAAAGCTACTTCAACCCTGATAGACAAAACAAAATTTTTGGCTCCCCCACTTCCACCCCCCAAAGAGTTTTGCAGTTAAGAAAGGAGACATTCTTCAGTCTGGGCAGCAGCTGAGCAGGAGCTGTTTGAAATGCAGATTTTTCAGAGAAGAATTGAGAAACCAACATACTTTGCTAGATCCCTAGAAATCACAAACCAAGTCTGTGTCTGCAACAGCCTATACATAAGTTGCTAAAACACTTGCAAACCTTAGCAGCTTAAAGTGGGTAGTACCTGAGTTTGATCATTTTTTCGCTTCCAGAAACCCAGACTTGAAAGTACAGCAGTAATCTGTTTATCTGCTTTCTCTATTAGTTTTCACTAACTTTGCATCCCAGATAGTATCTATTAAGCCAAGGCTCAGCCAATTTTTAAACATACAGGATAACAATCAAGTTGCAACTGAATAAAAATAAATACTACCTCTAATCCCATAATAACTTTTATCTCTTCCTCAGGAACATAAGCTGTAGATTTGCCAAATCCATTTGCTTTGTTAATTAGAATTCGATAGTGAGGAGTATATTTTAGATCCTGTAAAAATAGAAAGAAAATAAGTAGCCTCAAAGAGAGATGATGACTAAAGATTACATATTATANAGTTTGGAGAATTAAATATAGAGCAATCAGAACTGCAACACACAAAGTTCTTGGCATATCTGAAACATTCTTTAAGAGTTAAGAGTTTAATTAACCTTTTTTCCCCACAGATCTTGCAAGAAACAAGACTTAAAATATCCTTGCTTTTTGTACATAGGCCCCATGGCCATCTGCTACCACCCTTCTTCCTTCACAAGTGGCAACTGAACTCCAGAGAGGAAGAGACAAGTCAGAACATAATGCCATCTCCAATAACCATGGTGCTGATCCTGCAGAGAGCTAAGGCAACTTCTGTGTGTATATATATGAATCTTCCAACAAAGAAGTGCCTATGAAAACAAATCCTGGGCCAGGGAATATAGACCATTATATTCACTGTTATCCATAAACATTCCTGCCCAAAGTAACCCACAATCTAAACACAGAACAGTCGTGGATGAATACAGATGGAGTTCATGAAGCAGTCAGTATTGATCAATGAGACAGGCAGTGGCCTCTCCTCAGTGATTTCATAAAGATCTGGAAGTCAGAGGAAGGCAAGGAAAAGTTGGGCTGAAAACCTGGCTGATGTTTCATGGCATTTGCAAGGACCAAGCTTAGTAGCTGCTGCCTAAAGGTCAGAAAGCATTTTGCAAGATGCTTATGACATGATAGGCAAAGGGAATTAAAACCCCAAAACCAGCAGAAGAAACTTAAACCCCTTGTCATTGCAATTGAAATTAAAACAATAAAGAGGAACACAAGGCCACTGGGATGGCAGAACAATGTAAGGTACATAAAACAAATCAGCATCTGCTGGGAGATTCTTGGAGGTTCAGCTGGTGATAACACTACTGAGAGGAGAAAAGAAAGCAAGGATGCAGGTGTTTTAGAAGCCAAAGATGAGTGACAGTTGGATAAAATTACATCAGGGAAGGAACCAAATGCACAAAATGGGACTGAATGTCAGTTCCCAGCTGAGCATGAATTTTCTGCTATAGACAAACATTTTTGTGTTTTCATTTTCAGTCCTGTTTGAACTTAATGATTGGTGTCTTCCTGCTGCTTAAGCAGCATGTCAGTGGCGTACAGAGTATGCAGTACTGCATTACCAGATTAGCACTGTCTGATTTTCAAATACAAGGATTTAAGCTACAGAAATTCAAAGGCTTTAAGAATTTTGACAAAAATGTGTTTTTAAATAGATTTACACTTCAGGTAACCAGATCCTCAAAAATATGCTTTCTCACTGAAATTGATTAAACACAGAGGATTACTTGCATTTCTTAGGTGCAGTGAAGATGCCATCAATTATGGATAACCAGATAAAAGACCTGACAGCTTCTCAAATTTAGTAACACAACAGGAGAAATCCATTCAGACATGATAGGTCGACACTGCTACTTTAAATACAACACTGCGTGTAAAAAGTAATTTTAATTTGAGATATGCCCACTACATCCCTGACCAGTGAAGCTTAGCCACTCAGTGGAGCAAAAGCCAAGCTTTACTGGGACCACAGTGCAGAAGCAGCAAAGGTACCACTCAGCTGCACAGGTGATACAGGACTCTGGAGTATTTCCCACTAGGATAGTAGGAAGTTGACCTGTAACAGTGTTTCTGAGGGTATTTTAACCTGAGTTGTTCTATGTATATATTAATAAAGCAAGAGTTTAGTACATTCAGACCTGTTTCACTGGAGGATATCTGGGTTGTGGTTGTTCTTCTGGAGCGTCTGCTGTTCCTCTGTAAAAGTTAGCTTTTACATCCCATCCGACAATGACTCCTGAGTAGCCAAATTTTCTGTGAATTACTACCTGGCCCACACGGAACTTAATATATTCAGGCTTTGGACTGTGAACATGAGTTGATTCTAATTTGATAAAGAAAGAGACTTAGCAAGGATAAAAGTTTGATCAGTTGTATTAAACATTTTAACAGAAATTATTCTGACTTCTACCTGAATAGAACTGACAATTAGATTAACAGGAGAAGTAAAGAACAGGTGCTTTGTTTTTTTCCCCCAGAATATTAATTATTGTATTTTACAAATGAGCATCCACTAAGAATGACACTTTTCTATTTGTATGCCTTTGATATTACATAGAGATCTTAACAGAGTTTTAGAAAGCATTAACACATGCATGTACAATTATTTAAGCCTCACATGCAGTATTTTACAGTGCTTACATGTGGTAACTGATTGTGACCTTATTTTTTGCCAGTTTAGGTCAGAGAATTCTTCTCTTCAGTCTGATTGCAGAGAGCTTTTTTCCAGTAACAAAGTGGTCAACTGTTTCTTTTTTCCTTTTATGAAACTAATGTAAATCAGTTCATTTAAATCAAGCGAAAATTGTACCAGTGTTTTGTAGGTCAATACAAAATACATGTGCTGATGTATTCAGTAAAATACACTTAGTTACATCATATTGATACTATTACACAACATGGGGAAGAGGCCTTGGATTTTACATCTTCTGTTTTGTTTACTGAATATTAGCAATCATGTTTAGAGAGATGAAAAAAGGAAAAAAGTCTGCCATTTACAAATTAAGTATAGAAATCCACTATAAGCAACATCATGAGTAAAATACAAAAAGGACTGCAAAAACGCAAATACCTGCAAAATAAGAATGGGGTTTTGCTTCACTGTCACCACTTTTAGTTTTGTTTTCTCCATAGTACCAATTCCTAAAATGTAAAATTAATAATTCAACATATAAACAAGTTCTTTAGAAGCTGAGTTTTAGTAATAATCAGAAGGTTAATTATCCTAAGTGAGATACTGCAAAGCCTTTGATACAAACTTCTCTACAATTTGAAGCCTGTGCGAGTTTTACATTAAAAACACTTCTAAGGAATACACAAGTAGCAGGAATTTGTTCCAACCAGAGAAAAAGAGTATTAGTCTAATTTCTTTGAATATGTTACTCTATAGTTGCATTGGAATTTTTACATAAGAGGAAACCCACTAATTTTATAGAGGTGAGCAAACACTATTCTGCACTGGAACAGCATGATTCTTCAGTATCTTTTGTAAAGTCTTTAAAAATTGATTTGGACAAGTTGTCCCTGCCTAAGGCTGCAGTAGGTGCCTCTTTTCCTTCTGCACTAGACTGAATTTCATCTGAATTCAAAGGGTGGGGAATACGGGACACATGTTTAGAAAGGGGAAATGCCTAACATTTTTCATTTCTATTGTGAAAAAAAGCTTAAAGAAACAATGAGAAAACTGAACATTTATGCTTTCAGTTATGCTTTCAAATATTCCTTCTGCTGGCAATGTAACAGCAGCAGTCTGTGAACAGAGGTGTTTGGGTAACATTTCCATACTAGCTGGCAAACCATTGCCAAAGAACTACAGGTTGTCCTATTCTCCTTCCTCTTTGATGGTGTCTTTCAGTCTTAGTCCCTTCACTCTGCCTGGAAGAAGGTGAGAGCAGGTTACTATGCACACAACACTTTTTAAACAAGTTTTGGGTTAGCTCAAATGTGTAGGAAGACTTAAGGCTGGCAAATACCTCTTAACAGACAGAGGAATGGGCAAAACCTTAATTTGTCCAACTGCATTGTTGGAAACAGTAGCTAATATGGAAGGTCTCAAATGACATTATTTTTAGGATAATCAATCTTTATAAAATATTCAGAAGACACAAACAGCTCCAACGATATACAAATAATCAATGGATCATTTGATATTTGCAGGCTTTATCTTTAGATATGCATGGAGTTTTCCACAAAGTTGCAAAGCAATTTATGGTGAACCTAAGACAAACACAGTTTCTGATTCCATTCATAGACCGTTCCCCTAGGTTTTACTGGGAGCAAAACTAAGGCAGGATCCTCCAGATCAAGTTCAGAGGACTTGACACCCTTGATTATTGGACATGGATCGAGAATAAAGGAGCATGGAAGGTCCAGACAAGGTAAAACCTTTGGAGTATTTCTACTGTACAAGAATTAAATCTCACAAATAAGCCCTTCAACAAACGTAAAGAAGTCCATGAAGAGTAAAATGGTGTGTATGTATAAATTGATATAATTTTACTTTTCTAGACCAGTCATTGTTACATGGCCAGTAATCAAAATTCCACTTCCTCTTAGTCCACAGATTTTCTGTCTGTAATTCCTAATTCAGAGTTTCTTGAACTACAATATAGAACATAAGATATCCATCCAATATTTTAGCATCTGATCCTAAAAACATGTGATGTCTTCATGCCTACAGTGATGAATTTGGCTAATTGTTCTGCCTTCAGAGTCAGGTAAATTTCAAGGATAACATGTACAGGATTACTGCCATGAGTTACTTTTAGTTTTGCATGGAGTTCAGTTTTGATGTTTGTGTAGAATTTAAGTTGAAGGTTTTTTTAAAACTGGTAGAAAGTTCCAGAACAGTCTCAAGAACCAAATGAGAGATACTTCCTCTTTGTCACTTATTTCCCCCACAACACACCTTCCTGCTCAGAACAGACCACGTCTGAAATCTCTTCAGTGCAGACAGTAACACCCTACCTTGTCTTCAAGAGCCACAGCTTTAAACGACCTGCCCATGCATCTGGACTCAAGTAGGATCTTGTTGAGATGCTCCAAGAGGCAATTATCCTTTAGGAGTAAAAATGATCATCATATTGTTTTTGAAACCTTCTCTAGTATTCATATACTGATTTTTAAAATTAAAACTTTGAAGTTTCACTTCTGCAGCAAAGAGGAAGAAAAGCACATGAACAACTTCTCCTCAAGATTAATATCAAGACTGCAAATGAATATTCTTTCAGTCATCACTTGTACCAGTAAACCATATGTAAATTTTGGAAAAGACCATTTTCCATTACAAGATTTCTTTCTTCCTGTACTCAGACCATAGGAATTGTTAAATTACATTCAGGTTTTGCAGCGTCAACCGTTATTTGAGAATAGCAAGCATGAGATATTTTTTAAATGGTGTACATAATCAAAAGACCATTTAAAAAAGCCTACACATTTTTGCATAAATCTAAATAGTAAGTGGTTGACTCATGCCATGAGGCCTGAAAATTATTTCACTCTGGTTCTTTAACATAAGCCAAGCTTAGTTCTCTTTTCATCAGGCCAGTCTTTTGCTCTTACTTCTTCATGTATTGGAGTTCCACAGATAAACTATACAGTCAGCACACTGCATAGGCCACATGTACAACTGAGTCTCTCTTTGCATGGTTCATTTTCCACATACCAATGTTTGCCAGTGGGTACCAATATCAAAAATTTGTATCTGATGTAATAGTCTCCACTTTTTATTTGGAGATAGACATGTGAGATTCTGTCAATACACAGCTTCTTAATTCATAGACAAAATGGCACTCCTTATTTAACTCTATCATTGTCACTGCTTTAAGTAATTTACTGTGAGTGAATTTTGTTGGTTAAGAGTCTGTACTGAGTCACACTATGCAAGAAAATACTTCATAACAGCGCCAAAAGGTGATAAAAAATTAGAACTAATGTAGTTTATCAAATGCTTAATTTTCACCTTTTGAAAGAGACATAACCCTTATTAATGTATATTTTGGAATGTCCCAAAGAAGAATGAGATTAAGATCTACTCATGTAGATTATAAATACTTTTATGTGAAGAAAACAACAATTGCTATTTGAATTTTGAAAGACATCGTTAAGCAGCTAAATACAGTAATATTAAGCCACAAAAATGTCCGAAGTATTATTTCAATGTTAGTTTTGTATGGGAATAGCCAATCCACCCACATTCCAGCTTTCCAGGACAAAGTGTCATTGGGGATGAGAAAGAGAACTGTTTTACAAATAAATGCAGTAGGGAAGGTGAGTCTTACAACCTTTCTGTTATTTGGATGCGCTCGGCAGAGTCCATTCCGTACCACTGACATATGAAATACTGTGCAGGAAGAGCAAAGAGCAGCATGGAAATCTGCAGAGCTGCAGCTGCATTGATGTGAGGCATTCCAACAGGAAATTTCGTCAAAGACACCTCACTGCTCCCTACTCTGAAAAGAGGAAGGGAAAATTTTTAAAAAGAAGCAAAGTACATAGCTGTGAGCTTTGCTAGATGTAGTACTTAAAAGTTTCCTTCAGGTTGCTTTGCTGGTTCACAACATAATGTACAATCTGTACCCAGGCATTCTGGTTACTGGAAGCTGGAGCACACTTAATTTAGGCCACTTCAACTGCATTAAATTTGATGGTACTTACAAAAGCTAATAGAAGATTAAAGTAGACAGCTTCACAAGATAAAGCAAAAACCTGCTTTTAAGATTTATACAGGCATCTTTTTTCTCTATAAACGGAGAGGGAAAAAAAGAAAGAAAAAGTAACTGGGAATTTGTATGGTTGTCCAATTTGCAGTAAAAGCTGCTGTCCATGAAGAAAATTCATTGTGCTGCTTTGTCATCTGATTCAGTGCATTAAACATGTCTGACATACCAGATTGATGGCCTCAAAAATAATCTGTTTACATGCAGTCGCATAATTGCACATCTCACAGAACTAAGAAGTTTTTCTTTCAGGTTGAAGGCACATATAGCATTGTAGCAGGTTGATAATGTGCCACAGCCCCATCACTAAATTAGAAAAGGATTTGACATCACTTCTCATTCCACAGGCACCTGAAACACCATACCAGTGCATGTTCATGACTCTTTCCTTGTTCCCCATCCAATCAAGATATTCACCTTCACCTGAGGAGCACGTTTACTGTCTTTACATCTGTGAGGCCTTTTAAAATCAGAACTAAGACGTGCTGAAATTTGAGACTTGTGTCTTTTACACAGGTATTCTCAGAGTGCCCAGGTCTACTGCAGCATTCACCTACACCCACTCTCTGTTCTCCAGGAGCAGCTGTTGCAGCTGCTCCTACTCTCTCCTGGAGTGGAATATGCAGCCTGCAAGCACAAGCAATTCACTTCAGTTGCGTCCCAGTTCCTTCTAGATCCTGCTATCCTAATTTATGTGATTTGCAAAATAATTTGGGTTACTGTAATATACACAGCATGTGTGAAGGTAGATTTATGAAAACTGCCCAGCAAAAGTAGTCAAGATCACAAAACAGTGCCGAAGGAGGCTCTAAAAATATTATACAGAATATGAAAACATCTTAGCATGTGATGAAGCCGTACCACAAACTGTATTTTTCAGTTCTGCATCATTTGCTTTAGAGCCACCAGCAAAGAAAAAACATCTAATCTCCTTTTAGACATTATCGGTAGTTGTAGAGTACTTTTTTAGCCGTGTGATCTGTGGGGGTTGGAAGAGTTACAATTCAACCAAATAGCCATGAGGCTGGAGGGCTGGACAGGGGATCTCTAGCGCGCTGCCCACAGCACTGACACAGCACAGCAGTAGAACTTCTGCCGCTGCACATCTTCCTTCTGTTTCCAAAATCGGCTTTCTGAGCAGCCGGATCCCTCAAACAGAAAAGATGCGGTAGCACATAGAGAGTTAGCCCAAATCAGAACAATTTTGTGCATATTCCGAAGCACCTGCAAGAAGCGCTCTGACGCAGAAGCCCCGAGCCGGCAGCGCCCGGGGGGAGCTGCAGCCCCCTGCTCCTGCCCTGGTCCCCACTGAACTCCGCAGCCTCCCTGCCCCTGGCTCCTGCCGCGGTCCCCGCTGAACGCCGCTCCTGGCCCCGCGCAGGCAGCCCCTCACCCGGCGGCGGGTCCGTCCCGTCCCGGATGCGAGCCGCAGGTGGGGCCGAGGGGAGGGTTGTGCCCTCCCTGCAAAACAACGCCCAGACAGATCCCGGAGGGGCGAACGCCGAGCCTGAACTCGGGCCAGGCTCTCAGCCGGGTGGGGAGGTTGTCCCCTGCTCTCGTCTTTTCCCCGCACGAGAAAGCTCTCAGGGCAGTCGAGATCAGGATTTCTTAATCTCAAAACGCAACAAACACCCCCGTGGACTTTACACTCCGACAGTTTTAAAGGGATTAAAATAAAGAAATAAAAAGTTCTAATTTATTTCTGCAGGCTAACTTAAAGAAAATAACATTTTCAACTACCTTACCTAGGTATTTTTTTCTGTGAATGTGGCCTGAACCGGCTATGAATAGAAGTCCGGAGGTAGGTCTCTCATGTGAAGTCTATGCAAAATGTGTCCTAACACAAACCTGTAACCCAGCCTCCTGTTGTGCCTCTCACCACGCTGTTGGTACTTCAGAGAGCAGCTGGTGCGGTCCGTGGGCCGGGCTTTGTCACAGCTGGATGCCGGTACAGCTGAAGCAGGAGCGTCCTGAGTGGTTTCGATAGCGCAGGTGTCAGCGCCCAGCAGGAATTCCGGGGCTGTCCCTGCTGGGCTGCTGCAGCGGGGTCAAACCCGGCCACGAGCCTCATCTGTGTCGGATTTCTTTGGTGTAAATTCAACAGCAACCAAATTTTCTGATGGCACCCAAATCAGAGTGGGAGCTAACAGAGGAGGCAGACTCAAAACTGCAAATGAACCAGAGACCAGAGCAATGGGAACATTACAGACAAGAAGAGAAATTCATCAGTAGCAAATGTCGAGCCTTACCAAGAGAAAGGAAATGTTCTAGCCGTGACTTCTGACTTACTGAGCACAGCTCTCGGAAGGACCAGACTGAAAAAACCCCAAAATGTTATCAAGCCATACCTAGTGAAAATGTGGGAACTAAGGGATCAGGCCTAGGATGGATTTTTGCTGATGGACTTAAACCTGTACAAAATGGCAGGAATGTCCAATTGAAAACTCAAATGAATACTGGCCTAGACTAGAAATACAAACTCTACCTAAGAAAAATAGTTGTGTAATCATAGAATCAAAGACAGTTTGCGTTGGAAGGGACCTTTTCAAGGTCACTTAATCCAACTCCCTCTGCAGTAAGCAGACATCTTCAGCTAGATCAGGTTGCTCAGAGCAACCTATTTTCCTCACAGAGCCCACTCCAAGGAGAACAGACTCTTTGGGCCCATCGTGGCTGTGTTTGCATCACACCAGCCCAGGCTGCAGTAAATACTGGGACCTACCAGCTCCCTTGAGCAAAGCCTCAGGAGCCATGTAAACACCCGATCCTACCTCAGGGAGGCTGAAGGTTTTAAAGTGTGACTCAAGCAACTTATTATCACCCAAACATTAAGACACCTTCTTAATAAAAAGTAAATCAAATTGCAAGATGAAGATGCTTCTTTTACAGAACAGGTTACTCTCCATGAGCTTGAGCAGAGATTTTCAGTGCAAGAGCCAGAAAGAAACCAGCCCTGGGTGCTCTGTCATGACCCAGAGGTAGACAGAAAAGAGGCCAAAGCCAGAGGAAAATTATAACTTCATAAATTAGCATGCAAGAAAAAATAAACAACCTTGACCATAACACAACTTCAGATGATCTGTCCTTTCTTAAGACAATGCTTATTTGAATTTTCTAGTAATTTTTCCTAAAAAACCTAACCACTGATTTCCCTTGTAAACTTTATCAATCAGAAGAGTTTAGCATTAACATGTATTTTACAGCCTCAAGCACTTTACAAGCATTAAACAGCATAAAAGTTTCAAGTTCTAGATATTTAATCTTTGCCCATGTACTTGTACATGCTGATTAACTGGTATCAGTGAAGGACAACAATACAGACTACACATACACCCAGCTCCTCATGTTGAGGTTCTAGCTGGGTAAAAATAGGCAGTGTATCGAGAGGTGATCGCTAATTAAAGACTTCTAAGTAGCTCTTTTTATGTTTAAGTTTTTGACAGCTGTATTCTATTTCTTAGCTGTTCATGAAAGCTTACATCATCTTCCTTAATAATTAAAAGAAATCAAGTTTTGAATAAGGTGCTGGAATTTCAAAAAAATAACCCCACTAGATTTCTCTGCTACAGAATATAAATACAGTAATTCTTTCTAATATTTTAATCATATTCTAACCAGATTTGCATTTTAAGTTACTGTCTTTATTATTTTGAATATCCTTGTTCAAAGTCAGATTCTGAGATCTGAGACAAAACAAATTAACAGCTGAGGTTGCCTGGCTCTTGAATGCTAACGTTTTTTGAAGTCAGTACCTCCAGGAATAGGCATCTGCAGAAATTTGATGCTGAATGAGTTGGTTATCTGCCTCTGCTCTTGCTTCTTCCTTCTTGATTTTTTTGTTTTTAGGGGTTTTTTGCATTTATGTACCTTGCTTAAGTAAAATGAAAAGCCAACAGACCAAGCTTAGGTAAAATCTCTCCATTTCAGAGACAAGAAAAGGAAGCAGAAAGGAAATTTTTATGGTTGTTACCAGACTAGGAACATCATTCCCAAATTCTCTACCGTGTTCTCCCTTCAGTGCTCACACAGATTTCAAAGTACAAGAGAAGATTCATAAATTCTCACTGCACTCCTGTCAAACAGTAAATTAAGCCTCTTGCAAAGATTTCTTAGCACAGTATTTCTCTGAGCTAGAAAAACAACCAGATGTTTTGGGCTTTGAGTTTCCTGTTAACAGCAGTAAAAGCCACAAAAATTATATTTTGCATTATAATTTGTTGTACAGTAACTCAATTTTATGTTATCTAAATTCCAGTCACATTGTATGTTGCTTGCTGGCACTTGCTTTATTTTCACATTTGCTTCAACTAGCAACATTGATTAATTTTTAAAGCCATTACACTTTGCTCATTTATCTTTGTGAAAAGTGACAAACATTTTTTGCAAAGCTCACATTGATTGCTAGAGCAGGAAAGAACACAGGGTTTGGCACAAAAACTTCTCACTTTGAAAGCAAAATGGTTGACTTCAATGATCACCCAATTTCCTTGATTTAATGAGTGTTATGATGTGTCCTGGTTAGAGAGGGGGCGAAGTTTAGTGGTGTGGGTGTGACCAAGTTGTTAGTCTATACCACACACAGTGTCACCGGGGACCTGGATTCCGCAGGAAAAGCCCTTACTGGATGTTGGCCACTTTTGCCTCTCCTGCTCCAGCAGGGGGGTGACAGCGAAGGAGCTGTGGACTCCATCCTGGGATACTCCTGTGAGCCAGGGTGCTGAGGAGAGGCTGCAGCGTGGCCGCCAGGCGTGGCACTGCAGGGACAGTGGCCAGGGGCAGCACGAAGCTGGCATCCCGGCGGGACCATTGTTCCCTGTCCCGGTGCAGAGGAGCATTGCAAGCGGCAGCAAAGGCACCTGGGCAGCACTGAGCTCGGCAGAGCACTGGTGCAACCCCTACTCAGATGACCTAGCTTCCATCCAGGGGGTTTGTCTCTCACTGTTTTCCATTATTGTGGCTGGGAAACAG
>VZTR01002622.1:3063-19807 GCA_013400775.1 Chaetops frenatus | reverse complement strand
CCCCCCCCCCCCCCCCCATATTGCCTTTGTTTCCTGGCTGCCACATGGCCATTGTGTGGGAATGATCATCCTATTGCCTTTGTCTGGGGAAACCACACGGACATGACCCATGGGGCGTGTCCACCACCTTGTTCTTGTTCCTGGTGGTGAATACCTTTCTGTGGGTAAAACACCTTCTCTTTTGTATTGTACTGTGGGTGTCTTATTCCATGGTTCTGTGTTTTCAGTAAGTTATTATCTCTGCCCATAGTCTCTCCATTCATACTCTCTCCTTTTTGTCCCTCCTTTACTGAAAGGGGCAGTGGCGTGGCTTGTTTGGAGTTTAATTTCCTGCTGGTGTTAAAACCAGCACATGCTCCAACAGCACAATCAGGTACCAACATTTCACAGCATCTGTTAATCCTAAAGTCTTGATTTCTACACAATGTAAAAGAACCACAGTAGGTTTCAAAAAGATACCTGTCACAGAAATGGGAACTGGCATACAATTGTATTTTAAGGATTCTGTACACAGTTACACAGAAGAAGATTTTTTTAATATCTTTTCAAAACAAAGGAAAAGTCATTAACTGCTTAAGACTATTCTCAGTAACAAAACTAAAACCCTGGACCTGCAGTGGCTTGTGCTTGGATGAGCACACCACTATTACTATTGCACTGTAACACTTGAAATGCACATTCAACAGAACTACCACCTGCAGGACATAACAGCAGCACCGAAGGAAGTGTGTCATATTTTCAGTATTCTTAAATTATTTTCTCCAAGCAGAATGCACCAGTGAGCAAAACTCACACGCTTGGGACAGAGATTTTCCCTCAATTGCTAAAACAAGTCTTGCTTTTGCCAGACTTCACGTGGATTCTGGAAAGGCACAGGGAACTAAATTCATTCCACATTTTCATCACCCAGAGGCACACATACCTGCATCTGTGAGGTGAGTGAGGGTCTCTTCCATCACTTGCTTGTGTTTTCAGGTAAGGAACGTAAGGAGGAAAAGATCATCTGATAAAGCAAATAACACATGAAATTAAACAGAATCCACATTTCTTTTTTTCTTGCATCTGTTGAACAGAAAAATGTAGACATAAACAAACCAACTCTGCAGTTTTGTGAAAACACATCCTGTGTCAACTTTTCCTCGCATCACCTGCTCAGGGCAGCTGGACTGCAGACCAGTACTCTACAGGCAGGAAGGCAGGGGATTCTCTCTGCATATGTGTTCTAGCTTCTTCTAGAGCTGTTGGGAAGCAGAGATTTCCGTAGATTGGATGTAGCTCCGGTACAAACAGCTGAACAGGGAAGGCTTCCTGGAGGATTAGAAGCGGGTGCCTGGGTGCACATGTGAAAGTGAGCTAAGCATTCAACACAGTGTCTTCAGTGCCAGACTGCTGCCTTTATATTGCCTCCTGAACTGGAGGGCTTAGTGAAAACCCCTACCAAATAGCAAATTCTGATCTCTATCAGAGAGTGCTCCAGTTCCAATTTTGTCTGTTCCCACTTACCCACTATACCATACTACCAGATAATGCTATTCCATATTCGACGAGGAATCAAAAGGAGCTAAATTTAGGGAGTTCTGAAAAACACACAACCAATCATCCCATAGCACAGTAAATTACTAGATAGAAACAAACACTGTTGGACAGCTTAGAAAAACATGTTTTCTATTTATTTAAAAATAAGTTTGTAGTTACTACATTGCAGTGACAGTAATTCTTACACATACATTCTAGTTTGTATAAAAGGGTTCAAAGTATTATGCATCAAAACTAACATAGAAAGTGTCCACATAACAGTAAAGAAATTTCCAATCCATATGTACAAAAAGAAAGGGCACTGTTATCCTGGTGAGATACTTCAGGTTATAACATGATAATCTAGATTTCTGGAAGGAAAAAAGCCTTGATAAAGCTAAAGAATTATCGTTTTCAAAACTGTTACTCATTACATACAACAGATTTGTGTTTTACATAATTCTGTACAAAATAAGTGTAATTTTTAATCTGAAAATCTGTCAGTTTTAAAATTAACCTTTCTAGGTAATTTACTTGAAGTTGAGCTCCATTCTATACATATTGAAATATTATGACAATTTAATTTACGTATGATCATTATCCAGTTGTCCACCACACTTCTGCAGTTTTAGTATGGTCCAAAAATGTAACTCCTGTATGGTCTCAATGCATTAGCAAAGCAACCCATGCAGTTGTAAGCACAAAATAGTACACATACATCACACAGTACATGATAGGTACTTCTTTCTACTCCTAATTTGTGTGACCTCATTCTTTGTTCTTTCAGTGTAGGAATTCATAGTATAGTACCACTTTCCCTCCATAAAATGCATTGTTTGCATTATTTGAAGTGAATTTCCTGATGTATTTATCTGCATTTAAAAAGACCCGAATGACTACTTGTCTTACTATGTACCTCCTAAAAGCTAAATTTATTCACCCTTATTTTATTGCAGCATATAAGGTTTCTCTCCAGTGTGCCTTGAAGCTTTTAGAACCTTGGGAAAAGGTGGGGGGTGGGGATGAGGGGGAAGCAGCTAATCACCTTTTTCTGCAATTTAAGATGTCTTTTAATCTGGCTTCCTGGCATGTTTCCTCCTCTAACACACTGTAAAAATGACATGGCGAATTCCCACATTAAATTCAGCAGAAACACAAGAGCACCTGGAGGTTCGCTCTTGTTTAAAAGCTACCTGCTGTTTTCCCCCAGACATCATAGAAAGTGAGCAAGCTGTACCCATGATTCAAAAACAAGAAGCTACATAAGCTGTCAATGCCAGATTTGTTATTTGAAACACACTGTCAAGCCTTGGCCAGTTTTATGAAATGTAATACACTTTCCTCTGCATATGAACAAACATGTATATACAGTAATTTACAGCAGAAAACTAACAGCCCTTTTATCAGTTGAATATATAGGTCCCCAGGTCCCTTTGGAAACCAATCTGTTACAAGAACTTCAGGGATAAAAGAAAATATATACTCATTTTACACAGTTCATTTGTCTTCATTTAGGTCGTAAACAGAAAATGAGCTTTTGCTGTTTCTAGGTGCGGATTCAAAACCCTCTACCTTCTCTATCACAGCACTGTACCAGAGTTATAATTAAATACTTTAAAACACTGTTTAAAAAAAGGCAAAAAGAAAAACCTTCAACAATCTACTGTGGACAAAATATACTATTTTAGAATAAGGTAAAGACTTGGGACACAATGTAAATATTGTGGTATGGCTATATTTTGATTGACCAGTGATGTTAAAATTTCCTCAGCAAGGTTCACATGCTACAAATAAAATGTGAATGTTGATGAAAATGAGCTTAAAAACCTCTAACCTCCAACCTACTATATAAATACAGGGTAAAAGGGTCCCATCTAGTTAAGCCTATTGTTTTTATAGAACCAGTCAACTATTTAACATGTGCCTAAATTCAAATTACAGGCTAAAGCATTTACTTGTTGTCCTCAATTCAACAAATGTGAGCAAAATATTTTAAAATGCAGTATAAAAATCATAACAAGCTTGAAGTTGCTGAATGGACAGACTATTTTTTGTGTTGCATGTAGTCCTTTTTTTTGGTAAGACAAAAGCCTCTGGCACAGAATCGGTACTTAAAAGTATTTGTACAGCAATACAGTGAATAAGCTGTCTCTACACTACAATTTATTTTTTAATAGATATTAATATCCATATTTGCTGCATCAGGGTCCTTTATCAATTAATAGTTTTACAAATATTAAGCCATAGTAATATTCAACTCAACCAACTCAACCTTTACAAGTCTATCAACAAACTGATCACAGGTACAAACCGGACACTGTACAAATAAACATCTGTAAATCTTTATCACAGCAGCCGAATCACTGGAGGAAGACATTTCTCTGTAAAGTTATATCACGAGTCATTGCCAAGTGACAAAGAGCTCTGGTTCAATATTGACAATAACAATGAACACTACAGTGGTAAAATTTCAGTTCAGTTCCCAGAGAACACACTAACAACAGAAACAAAGTGGCTAAAGAGTTGTAAAGTATGTAGGCACAGGTACAATGATTCCTGTTAAACATTTAGAGCACACTTATGACAGAAGCAGAAGTATTTCTTCATTGTTTTTGAGATACCACTCAGCAGCAAATACCAATTTTAACATTTCCCAGTATAGCGTAGAAATACCATAACAGTATCTTCATATCCATGTCAAATATGAATGAATTTAATAAGTAAATCTGAGTTAATTGCTGCCAGATCATTTGCACGTCTGTGACTATGAAGCTATGTTATTTACAATGCATATGTAAGACGAGCACATGAGGTTTTGATACTCCATTTTCTGAACCAGTTGTTAGGTACTTGAGATGGCATTCTAAAACATGCATATAACTATAGTTCTTAAATTATTTCAGAACACTGACCAATATTTTATTGCTCACATTTAAAAACTTAAGACTCTGTAATCAAAAGCTCTTTTTCTGTATTGATACAGTATCTCACAACCATCTCAAATAAAAAATTTTTCCCCAACCAAAATACAGTCTAATGGTGACTAAAGTCTCATAAATAAAGTTTGCAACCTAGTGAAATTAAATTATAAAAAATATAACTTTTAAATAAATCTGGTATTAATCTCTAATAAGTTTCTAGCATTGCTTCTATAAAAAATTGACCCAAATTATCTGCAGTTTAATTTTAAAGGAAAAACATTGATGTGTCTAATAAGAATCAAAAACTTACTGGCTAAAGTCACCGATATTATTGGGTGGGAAGCAGTACCCATGTTCTGCAGGTAAGGCCATCTATCCTTGTAAAATTAAGATATACAATCTTCTACCTACTGTTCAGGGAACGCAGATTATTTCAGTCTCCAAAACTTACACACAAGGTATTTTCGATATATAAATATATACATAAACATGCCATATAAAACATTATTACAAACTGAGTAAATACAGAAGATGAATTTTAGATATAATCTATTTTATATATTACAATGCAGATAACATCAGGAAATTACACATTTTCAAATGATTGCCTTAGTCAGTGAGATTTGATAAAATTAACAAGTAGAATCAATCAGTTTTGAATTGTGAAGCTGTATTGCAACTGTACAAACGTAGCTTGTTATCTTACCACGTTTGTGACTCCATTTTAATCAGATGATAAAGAAATACTTGTTAGAAAAAATAAATATGTCAACAAATCAAATACAAACTAATCCTTGCCCCCCAAATTGAAATTCATAACAATTCAAAGAGGATCTGGAAAATATCTTAGCCATTTTTTGTAGCAAAATGAACTACCTAAAACTAGGTATGGTGGATACTAATCTGCTGGCAAATACCAATACTCTTTTTCAACTTTCAGGCTTTTTGTTGTAAGAAAATAGTGAAGAATCAGGCCTCAAATACAAATAGAAAATCTGTGCAAATTTAAGATCTTAATTCTGCATGTCCTCCCTTCCAGACATTGCAAATGATGTGTAAAAACAAACAAACAAACAAACAAAAAAGTAAAACCAGAAAATTTTGGTTACATTTTTGTACCATACCAGATCTCAGTAAATACCACTACTTACATATTTTTTTCCTTGAAACTGGACAATACTTTTTATAAGTGATAGAAAATGGTACTAAAGGTTTGTTTGTAAAGGTATAAAATAATTAAATGTACCATAAACAAATAAATAACTGCTTTTCTTTTCCAGAGCAGAACATATAACAATACATTCCCCTAAGTCATATAGTTATCATTTACAATAGACAACTTAATTTTAGTAAGGATGCAAGAAATAATAGAATACAAGGCACAATCATTAAATGGAATTTTTCTTTAGGGTGTATATTGACATATGTCAGCGTGATATACCATAAAAAGTGCAGAAAAACACAATGTGCAATGAGACCACTGTATAAAACATGATTGCATAAAAAGTGATTTGGCCTTTTAACCCTAATAATTGAAAATAACCAATCTTCCCCTTAAAATTAAACTATAAAGTATGACATTTTAAAATTTTCAATTCTAGTGCTATCTAAAAAATCCTGAAAAAAATTTATACCTGGGTAATATTTTAGACGTATGTGTTTATGTATATATTAATATATACACATACACTATTCTTTGTAGGTCATTTCAGCCTCTTAAGCATGTCTAAAGTTGTAGAAACAACAATCAATCTGGATCAGAAAGTAAACATCATAATTCCATACCTGTCCTGTAATTTCCTTGAATCCTTTAACCAATTATACATTTAGACTAAAACATCTCTGTCAAAGGACCCCACCAGTGCATTATTTTCTACCAGAAGTACCAAAAAGGATACATTTCAGAACAATGTTAACAACTTACTATTAAAACAAGACACAGCTTTTATCACTGCAAATGGTATGCTGTACTGACACTCAAAAAGAAACAAAGGCTTTCCACTGCACTGATTCTCAGTCTTTGGCACAATAAACAGAGATTTAGTGATTGATACAAGAATCAAGGTCTGAAAAATTAGACATCAGTCAAACTTTTTCCAATGTGGATATTTATATTTGTGATAACATTTTTGCTATGTTTGGCAGAACTTGGATAAACAACAGCCTGTGCTAGGCTTCTTTTGCAGCTGAACGTCCCATTGCAATTGAAATTAAATATTTTTAGATTAGCAAAGTTTGGTATTGTATTATTTAATAGAAATGCAATTAATTTACTGCCACTTTCTGCCAAAGTCTGCCTTCCCAGGTGACTTGACTTTACAATCAAAGTGTACCTTGCTTGGTCAAAAATAGATTTCTGTTTTCAATTTGTGGCAATTAAAAGTTCTATTACCTTTTTTCAATTGTGTAGAGATATTACATACTACTTGAGCAGAGTAGCTCTGAACTCTGTACGTCAGTCAGAAATTGCTTCAATTATTCTCAACTGTGAACAAAATGACTTGAAATGTGTAACCTATTTGGAGGGCAATAAATAGCAAAAGTTTAAAATATATATTTGTTTCAAAGAATGTTCTTTCAGTTTATCATTTTGCTAAATTTTTCTTCCCAAATCAGAACATACTCTTCTAACCCATAATAGCAGCAGGGAAGCAGAAGTCTGTTCTGCTGTTCCTTAACTGTACCTGCTTCATAGCATTCTAAAGTAAAACCCTTGGTAAAAACTACCAACCAATTAAATTAGCTTTTGCTTTTTCAGTCAACTTTCGGACTCTGCCTCTGCTTGAAGTTCCAAAAGTTAAGGAGGTGTCTTCAAACAATAGCTGCCTTTGCTCTTCCTCAGAGTCATCTTCATTGTAAAAGGCTGTCCTCCTACCCTGGTTTCTAGTTCTCATGTGAGGTTCAGAATCTTTAAGCTCTTCAGAACTCTCCTCCATAGGCTCATGTGTCTTTTTCCTCCTGCTTCTTGTCTGCATTTTAACATTTGCAGGAACTAAGAGGTCTGAGCCTGGCTGGCAGCTCTTTATCTTCCTTTTTGGCTTTCTACCCCCACGGCCTTTTTTTTGTAACAAGTCTTCCTTCACATTATTTTCAGAAAGAGAATTGCATGCAGTAGAAACAGAGGCTTCCTGTGGTACATCCCTTGTGGGCTGGATTGTATTCTGCTCTGCAGCCTTTTGCTGTTCGACAATTTGCAGCTTTTTTGGTTTTCTGCCTCTTTTCTTGTGCACCACCACTTCACAGCTACTGTTATTGGTCTCCACCTTCGGTTTCCGTCCAGGACCTCTTTTAACTGGAGGTTTCAATGGTTGTTCTCCATGTCCATTTACCTGAATGCTTCCTGATGCCAAAGCATTATTCTTGCAATCTGCTGTAAAGAAATGGTACAGAAATGTACACGTCACATAACAGATTTGCATTTACATTCATTTTCACACTGCCTTAATAAAAACTCTTACTAAAATATCGGAATGGATTCACAGTGATTGCCAATCTGTCAAAATCTAAGAAACCCAAAGTTGAGCTCAGAGAGTTTCATTCTAGTATGGAATGAGGACCAACTTCTAGTTGGATTTAGCACATGGTAGCTGCAAGGAAAAAACCCCAAGAAACAAAAAAATACAGGAAAAATGCAGGGGTAAAAAAAGAAGATTTAAAAAGGGAAAAGCTAAAGGGTTTTTCTCAGATGATACAACACCAGTGGACAAAACTCCTATTTTGTATCTGCAACAGCAAAAGGTTGCTCAAGAAGCATTGCTGCAAGGATTGGGAATGCTTCACAGTAGGTCATATCTGGAGAAATAAAAATTTTCTTTCAACCTGAGGCAGCATCTTTTGTATCAAATTTGTACAGTTTTCTCACATTAACAGACATCAGAATGTACTTGCTTGGAGACTTTTATAGTGTATGAGTTTTTATTATGTGAGGGGTACTCAGCTTCCTCAGAGGGACATGTCACAGGACCTCTTAGGAAGATGTTCTGACACTACAGCCTTTGCCTAAAATGTGGCCAAGAACAGGCTCATAGCAAGCATGATAGTTCCTGCAGCGCTTTGATGAAACACGCATGCACAGCTTCTGCTGTGTTCGAATGTGCACCATCACACACTAAATGCACAGGCCTCCTCTGTCCCCTGAGTGGATGAAAGGAAACAGGACCGTGTCAACAACATTTAGAAAACCCTGACCTGACCAAACATCCCATCCTATAACAGCTGCATATTTAGCCATGCAATGTGGGAACAAGGTAGGGCCTTTGTGAGAAAGCTTACAAGCAATGGACAGATGATTTAACATATCAGACCACAAGCTAATTTTTCAGAAGCATGGATGTGTAAGAAAGAATTCCTTGGGGAAATGACTACAAGGAGTAAGCAGATTAATTAGATGGGACCCAATTTGCAGACTACTGTGTCCCCATTTTTACAGAAAATATATTTAGTGGATCTAGCTGCTTCAAGCATCTTCCTAGCCATTGAATACTCCTTCATAAAGAGGAAAGCTTTTTGACTAGGAGATCTTATTTCAGCCTCTTCAGAAGCTTTGAATTTTAAGGTATTCTAACATCAAAAGACCAATCAAGCTCACTCAAGAGATTTCATGAACTAGGTCCAAGCAGGCCATTCAAATATAGTAAATAAAAGCAGTAAACACTGCATAGGTGTTTCTGCTGTGCCAAAAAATGAAAGAATGAATTTGCAGCGGGGGCCCTCTGACCCTTATGCTTGTTGCTGTGCAGAATGTCATCACACACTCAGTGTTACAGACCCAAATATAACCCACAGCAGCTTTATGTGATTAAACACACAAGAGTTAAAGTGTGACCAATGCAGAAGTCTGCTTTGGAATTGGAACTTTTAACATGACGTATGTAATAATTTAAATTAAGGTGCAGATATGTTAACATCTTAAAATCATCTAGACAACAGTTATCACACCGTGGAAATAGTGTTAAGAGTAGTCAAAACCATCCTAATTCATCAAGAAGGAAACTAATGGTGACAGAGTTGTTCCATTAGACCTCCCTATTCTGCTAAATCATAATGGATTCTACCCCCAAATTACCACACCTAAAGTAGAACACTCCAGTCTGTACATCAATAACTCTGAGGGTGCAGAGGAGATTACAGAGAAATTTGGTACCTTGTGGATTAACAGTGGAAGATTTTACTTTGCGCTTGATTTGCTTCTCTTTCTCAGGATTTTCTCTGGTGGAGTTATTCCTAGTGTTATGACTGTAATCAGATGGGGTAGGGTTTGCTACAATATTCTGGTTCTTGGAATGTTTGGTTGAATTCTCCAGTACTAGAAGGATAAAAAGAAAAAAAAATTTTCAAGGCAGGTAGTTTATACTACATTCAGTTTTGTTGGGCTAATATGGAACTCATGTTCTACTACAAGCAATTTGAGTCAGTGATCCAAAAGGGAGAAAGCTTCCTAGGTAAAACAACATAGCCTGACTTGGTCAATTTTCCTCTGAAGAACCTTAAAGGCCCATCAGCTTGAAAACAGAACCAGTCTTAACTGAGAGAAATATATTAGATTTCCAAAGAGCCAGTTTTAGCTTTAAAAACATTCATGGCCTAATTAAAAAAAAAACCCCAAAACCAAAACCACCCCAACTTGCCTGACTTTCCTGACCCTGCAGTAGTATTAGGCTTTGTAATTAAAGGCTTTATAGTTAAAGGCTTTGCTCCTGAAGAAGTGGATGGTTGCTCTGTAACAGCCACATCTGTTATCCCCCTATTGCTTCGAGTCCGCACAAGGGAGGAGGCTTCAGCGGCTTTTCCGTTCATCTGAGGTGGAGCGTGTCTCGGAGCTGTCGACCGTGCAGGTGCAGAAGATGATGAAGTGGCAGAAGTTTCTGGCTTCAGCTGAGGTTTTATTAATCTCTTCTTCCTTTCAGGGCTGCAAAAGGAGTAACAATTTGTATTCTGGATGACCACCTTGTCATTTTACAGGAATAAATAAAATTAAATGCTAGTGTCTGAGATTGTGGGAGTAAAACAATCACCTCTGCATGAAGTATGTTAAAAATATGGCATTTACTGTGGAAATTCATGTAAGTTGTGAGCTTCTGGAAAGTGAATCTTTACAATAAATACTATAGTTATATGACAAAGCATGATGCCATCACTATCCTAACGATGCTGTTTTACTGTACACATTTAGCAGTTATTTGAATTTTAAGCACTTACACTAGGATAGCTCTAAGTAAAGTTTAAAACTCTTCCACATCATAGGGACTTGCATGTCAAAGCTACCATTCTGCAATATAGGGAATAGTAAAGGAAGTATTAAGAAAAAAATACACTAAGTTTTATTGTTTAGGTATGTCAAAATTTCACAGCATTTAATGAATACTGTAAAGGAATTAATGTACCTGGATGCCGCACTACTGGAAATTGAGCTGCTTCTACTTCTTTTTTTCCTTCGTTTCTTTATTGTATTTCTTTTATGAAAGCGTAGGGCAGATTTATAATCTGATAAAATAGAACTTATGTGTTCTTCAAAGAAAGCAGAAAGGCGCAAGCTCATGCTGTAGATCTAAAAAAGAAAAGCCAGTAAGCAAGTTTTATACTTCTCCAAAGCATCCTTTTACTTATTTATCACCTAAGAGCTGGAAAAGTTAAAAGTGATTAATATAGAAATGTTTTAGGGAAATTTACAATCTGCCTCAACAAATATATGCTCATGGTTTAAGTATATCACAACTGAAGATGACACAGAAAAGGAAAAATTGGAAAAGCCAGTTTTCCAATTGCCTTTCTAGAATGTATCCCTTTCAACCTTCAACAGAAATCACAGAGAAATCCTTAATGTAATTTTACTGTATCATACCTACAGTAAAGGAAGTCTTATTTTCTGCTCTATTAAGTTGCATCCTTATATGCTATATTTGAACATCAGTCTATTTCTTTTATAGATTAATTGATACTACAAGTAAGTTGGCTGCAACAGGTACAATAAATGTGTTGGAGTTAGGAAGGTATACTTTTTTTTCCCCATCTCTAGACTTGGATGATTTATAGAGACTCTCAAATTCAGTTTAGATCACAAGTAATTATTTGAGCACAGTTGCTATTAATTCTGGAAACACAAAAAATACCAAAGTGACCTGTCTAGGTAGTTTAAGGACACACAGCACCTTCTATGAAACATACAGACAACACTGAAGCAGTAATATTGAAGCAGACAATATCGCCTACTTAATGACACACCGAACCATCTGAGCTCCAGACTCAATAGGTTTAACAGATTCTGCACGAGTTACTGGAGATGGCATGCAAAGGAATGTGTCTGATGTGCCAAGCTAAAAAGAAAAAGCTAATGACTTTAGGTTTACTGTTCAAGAAAGCATCAGTGACATCAGTTTACTATTCAAATAAGCATCAGTGACAAAGTCAGATGCTAAAAATCTAAGTGCATGACATAGTAAAAACATTACCATTCAACTACATGTTGCATGCACTGAAAGCACATAGGTTCTAGAATATTAAAACTCTTGACATAAGAACCTTCCACTTCTACTTCCAAGTAAAACAAAAAAAGAAAAATTTATTACTATACCAGTCTGTTTGGAAGAAACATGAAAGAAATGAAAATGTCAAAAGAACCACACAAAGTTAATGTCAGGTGTGATGAGATCAAGGAGAGGAAGAAAAAACACAAAAGAATTCAGACCTGCCCCAAAAGTCCTGCCATTTGCTGCAACTGAAAGACTAATTCTTTTATGGGGTATGGCAGCCTCAACAGTGAGTGGGACAGTCTTCCACTGAGTGGGGAGTAACCTCTGATCCTGCTAGTCACCTACTAAGAAATTTGTGCCCAAGTCTTAAGACAATGAAGTCCTAATGATTAACTTGCTATTTAGAACAGCCTAACATAAAAGCTGTTAATAATTCTGGTCTTAAAACCTAACACATATTAGTAGAAGAAAAGGTACACAGAAGCCTTGAACCCGGGTAAATATGCATCTCTAATTTAACTGCTATCAGATACTGCACCTACTACTAGCAGGACATTTCAGTACAAATAGCTTTGTAAGCTGACACTTTCTGTAAACCCAGAAATCCTAAGAGCTTCATTACAATCCTACTGCATAGCGGTGGAACAGCACAGAATTTCAACATCCTCTGCTGTCTATATGTGGATATTTCAGTTTGGGGCAACCTTCGAAGTGGAGAGGCTCTCTGTTTGTTTTGAAAATCTAGTTTCTTCCCCAAAATATCAGTTAAGTTTCACTATTGTACTTATAATCCTGCTTCTACAGAACTTTTCTTCCATGTGGCCTTCCCTTTAGACCCACTTTTTAATATTTACTTTTGAAACACACATGCAGAACATCACAACTTTTGTTATTTTAAGAGCACACATTCCTTTCCTTTCAAATAGAAGGTTGTAGTAGTTTCTCAGAAATAGTCATATTTTAAGATCAGAAATAATTAAACTTGTTTTTTAAAAGTAATCAAAATACACTGCTTTTTCAGTCCTATATTTTTCAGATATAAGTGTTCTTTCAAACAACAACAATGGAAAACAATAAAATCTTACCCTGGATCTTTTACTTGGTGTATAGGCCTTGGAATTGCTGAAAATAAGTCTCACATCTTTACATAACTCCATAGGTGACTCGTAGTTGCCAGCTTCCAGTGTTTCTCTGACAGTAGCAAAGTCCATAGGAGTGTCAATAATATCTCTATAATCCTGTTTAAAAATAGCAAATGAATTTATTACAATTTTTTCCCAAGCCTTAATGTATCATTTTCATTAGAACGAGTTTGATAAACCCATTTAACTCAAATGTCCTCTTTAAATAGGTATGGAAGACTGCTGAAGACATTTGCCCCTTTTCACTAATATACAACATACCTTCTTACAGACAAACTCAGCAGGGTCAAGGCTAGAAGTTAACTGATAGATGATTTAATTCATTTTATAAACTGATTTACTGAAACACAGAACTCAGAATTTTGTGTGCTATTGTATTACTGACACAAAGATAATAGTGATATGGAAGTGTGACTACAAGCCTTCTGGGTGGATTAGCAGCCCAAGCCTGGGACTAAGACTAATACTGTTCTTACATATTTGCTTTAAAATATTATTTTTAAATACTTGAATGTGATCAGAGGTTTATCACGTCCTTTCAGAAACCTGAACATTTTCCCAAATGGAGACCTGACAATTTACAAATGTAATGAAGTATTAAAAACTCCATAGGTTTAGGTAGGACCTCATTCAAGCCAATGACAGAACCATTTTTCCAGGCTATGGAAGAAACAGAAATGTGTCCATACAAGAAAAAGCTTATATACCAAATTTAACCAAAAAGTTAACTTAATCCATCAGAGGAAGTAAAACCTGCATGTTAAATTGGCTTGTGACACCAGGGAGCAGTGTGTTTCATGCCTAAGCTGAGTAGAGTGCTCTCTATGAGCTCATTTGAGGATCTGAAACACAGAGGGCCACTTGACATCGGCCACAGCATAAAGTTTAGGTTACTTCAAAAATAATGGTACCCACTGGCTGCAGAAGTGTCAAGACAGACCTACTAGTGACTTCTGAAAGAGAACCATTGCTTTTCTTTAGATTGTTAATTTTGCCCAAGTTAATCACACTGGAGTGATATTTTACAGAACTGAAGATATGCTAGAAAGAAAGCAAGCAAAATCTTTGCTTTATTACTTGAAGTTTTCATATAGTCTCATTTTTAGTTCTTATATGCTGAAATGAAAACATTGATCCTTGACAACATATCATAGGCAGCAATCAAACATATGCATTTAATATATGACCATTTTTCGCTCAGAAAAGGAAAGACATCTTAATTGCAAAAGCTGCAATTTACTTAATAACATAAGCATCCTGAATATAAAATATTTTCCCAACAAAAGTATCTGAGAGAGCAGAAGTATTATTTATTTTGAAATTAGTTGAAAAAAATCAGTAAACATTATCAAGTGATAATGAAGTGCTGAAAAAAATTCTGTCACTTCAGCTGTCTGAAGTTTCTCAACTGAAAAAAGGATCAAAGCTAAAAAACACCAAAACAAACAACCACTTAACAACTGGATTATAACCAGTCATCTTGTTCTAAAATACTCACTGGATACTCAAGAAGATCCACTGGTTGTCGAAATGGTTCGGAGTCTTCACACTGAAAAATGAGATTCAGCAGCTCCTGGCATTGCTTCTTCCATGACTGAATGTCATATGACTGAGCCCTATTACGTAGCCGTCTCTTTGGCTGATGATCCTGAAATGACAATATTGCCAGATATTCATTAAATAAACTAGACGCTTTTACAAATCTAATGGAGAAGTTACCCCACAGGATATAAATGAATTTGCAATATGCAGTAGTACAGACAGAAATACTTTTACATTGAACAGCTCAGCAGACCAACAGGTCACTAGGTTCAAAACTTTCAAAACGCTGACATTACACAATAATAGAAATATTTCAGTTTTACATTCCATTGTTTACAAATACATCTTAGCAACTACAGCACTAAAAATATAAATTTAAAAATTTAAAAACATTTACCTTTCTTTTTCTAGTGGAAGTCCCCGGCATATTTGTGTCTTTCTCTTCTTCCTTTGAGCAAGATAATAGGTAGCATAAAAAGGTTAAAAAATATAAGCATGTATGAGTAGGCGAGTTCTTTTATCNGCTCTCTGCACTAAAGGAAGAGAGAAGGCTGGATTTTTCACCTAGTTCCCCAGCTGATGAGAAGAAACATTGTATTGACAGAAAAGAACACTCCACTTCTCTAACAGTAGCTGAAACCAGTACTTTGGTCTTCCACAGGACAGACAGTGGCTTGTTTCTCCAGTGTATCAATGCCAATGCCCATAACCACTTACCTCATCAGAGTCAGACAACACTTTCTTCTTCATCGCATTATATAATGGAATTATGTCATAGCAGCTCTGGTCTCTGTAAAAAGAAACACAAGCTAACATATTTTTTTTCCATCAGGACCTATGGAATCAAATGTAATTTGCATAGGAAAAGAAAAATATTTATGAAGCCATTCCCAAATAAAATAAGATTGTGTTTAGTACTATATGAATACTAAGAGAAGTGCAGTAATAAATCAAGCTAACCATCTGCTCAAAAAGTTGTAAAATATAGATCACTTAACAGTGTGAATGTTTTAAAATTAAAAATCATAATCCTTTATCATGCATTTATCAGCATCAGAAAAATCTAATCCTATACTATATGAAGGGTTTGAGGCCCATCTAGCATTGTAAGAAGCATTACAGTAAAGTTATCGTATAAAAGTCCAATTTAATAATTTAGTTTAATACCCATAATGTATTACATTTGAAATGCAAGTGTGTAAGGACTAACACTGTTATTGTGGAAACCTGCATAATTAAATCAGCAAGACACTGATTTTCTATTCTTGATTAACATATAAAACTCCTCTACAAAAGAAAGCCTAAAGGTGTTCTTCTACGTAGCAATACGAACCACTGGGAAGAAAAGTGGTTTTTTACCATTTGTAACTGTAAACACTCAGGAACTCCACACCGAAATCAGAACCCATAATACAGGCTACTGCCATTACCACTAGAACAGCTGTGAGAGAAGGTAAAAAAAGATAAACTAACTACAATATCCACCCCCCATTTTCAGCTTTTTAAGATTCTGGGGCAAATTAAACTAAGACTTAGATTCTCAGAGGCATCATGATATTTCATTCTCATTAGAACCATAGGCTTTACTTTCCATTGTCTAGGCCCTTACAACCATAATGTCTAGCCTTTACATGAATTGCTAGTTCACTTAAATTAGTGTATTAATAGACTCAAGCTATAGGCCATTATTAAATAAGAGTATCCAAGAATATCCACTAATTTAGCTAAACCAATTAAAAACATACACTTTGAAAAACCTTGAACTGTTTAATTAATCAGAAAAAAAACATGTAGGACAAGGATGTTAAAGAACAAAATTAGTAATAGAAAAGCCCTTGAGATAGATATCTTTTCCTAATACTGTACATTTCACTAAAAGTTTTAACATCTAAAGCAGTTTAGTGTTTTATATTCTCCAGCAAATATCAGGCATCACAGGCACTGAAGAAACTGAAGACTTATTTATGGAGTCAAAGTCCTAGATTTCCAAATACTAAACAGAGTTCTAATAATTTTAAGAACACACAAAATAGAAAAGAACTAGATTCACTTTAACACTGACAAACTAAATCACTAAAAATGTCATATTTTTTGTTAAATTAATGAAGTATCTTGCTGTGTCTACAAGGTGGAAAGAGCAGTGGTCGTTGTGTAC
>VZTR01002621.1:340686-387901 GCA_013400775.1 Chaetops frenatus | reverse complement strand
CTAGTAAAAGTATGATTTTGTTTTTAACAGTTAATAAGCTTACCAAGTAGGTAATAGTCAGCCTTTCATCTAAGAAAAGGAGTTATCTGATTCTGGTATGAAGCAATAAAGCAGACTTGGAACAGCAACATGGACTTTTGCTCTTCTAGGCCATGAAAGGTCAAAATTGAGCATAAAGATAATGTTTCTGGTAGAGTGATACTGCTGACACTCCTATGGTCAGAGTTTTGGTGCCTGAAAAGCTTTCCTGATAGTTTGCAAGCCAGAAATTAGTAAAACATGCTGGTAGGAGGTGTTTTGAGGGGTTTTTTGGGGGGAATGGGAAGGGGGATTAGTTGTTGTTCTTGTTTGAGGGAGGTTTGTTTTGTTTTAGTTTGGCTTGGGGCTTTTTTCCCCAAAAATACATTTATTTGGTCATAGTGGGTATCTTCTCTGTCCATTTTGGATAAATGTGCTCCATCTTGCTTGATTTGCCTGCCTCAAGACAGGTTACAATCACTAGTTTTAAGCCTTGACTGGTGAAGGGCGGGCCATGAATGCCTGCTGTTTGCTAGCATCAACATGATTTCACTATGTGATTCCCATGTGGCTTTTGAAGGCGGTTCCAGTGTAAAATGGTTCTTCTGGCGAGAGAGTATTTCCACATCTTAACTGTCCGACGATCAGAAATGCAGAGATTTCCATCTTCCCCTTCTGAATGCTATGTCAGCAGTAAGTAAGTGGTGGAGATCAGAAAAGTGAGTGTATGCAAAGTAGGTAAAGGGGTGGGGGGTGAGGAATGGATAATAATGTGGGAAAGACTGGTGAAAATGAGCACATTGAATCCAAGAAAGATCAGATTTACTTCTACAAGCAGCATATACCACATATTTTACAGCCATAAGCAACAATTCTGTTAAAATGAAGCTATCTTTACATAGTAGTTTCTTTTGTTGTATATTCTTTCGGGAGCTAGAGAAGTAAGCATTTTTCTACATCCTGTGTTGGGCATAAGGATGGTTTTGCTGGGACCGCAGTAGAACTTAATTGCATCATTAAAAGCAACTTGCTGCCGTGGAAGATGATACTACTCACCCTTTCATTGAAAAGTGTTGAGCCTCTTAGACTCCTATGTATTACTTAAGTACCAGTCTGAATTCCATTTGCTTTCAGTATTGGTAGAAGAGTCCTTAGTGGCTCAGTATGATGATTTCTGTAAATCTTACTTCTCCCAGGAAGAGGAAGAAAATGTGTAAGGGGCTAATATCAGTTCCAACTAATGTCATTGTCCTTTGATTGAAGTGGTATGCAGAGCACTTTCTGATGGGAAGAGCATACCTTGACTCTGCCTCTACATGCTATAACATTCCAAGAGTGCTTCCTCAGTTTTGTTAAGAATCAAGGTATGAAGGCTGAACACTAATGAGACTTGTGTTCATACTGATTTCACTTAGAGGCAGTAATGGTTGGTTTATGTCATGATCTGTGTACTGGATTTCTATGACAATTTCTTCCCTTGAGAAGTTATTCAGCATTATTTGGAGCAAAAATCATTCTCCCTGGGCTGCTTTCTGCTTTTCATCCCGTGCTTTCTGGGGCTGATTTTGCTGTTGATTTCATTTGTTAGCTTGTAACTGTTAGTAGTCTCCAGAGTCCAGTGTAATTATTTCATCTGAACATATCTCTTTTCAGCTCTTTTATAATGGGAAAGTAGTCTCCTAAAACTAGTTGAAAGTATTGGTAATAATAACTGAGGCCATGTTTAGCTCCTCACTCTCCTTTCTCTGATCAATACTTTTACCTTGAAAGAAGAAAATGAAAACTTGCATTGACCTAAAACACTAATATTCTTTTGGCAATACTTACTAGGAAAACAAATATTGCTTAAGTTAAGTATGGAGATTTAATGAAGTGTTGGTGATTTCAAGTGGCTGTGTTTTGTGGTATTAGGGAATTGTTCGTTGTTTTGAAGATGTCCAGTAGGAGAGAGCTTGCAAATGGAAAGAATATTTGCATGGTCAAGATAAATAAGAAAACTATGTTTTTGTTCTTCTGCTAAAGAAAGCGTGAGTGTTTTTCATGAGAATAGTGTGTGGGATTACATGTGTATTGAATGTGGTCATGAGTGATGTTGCAGGAATGGTTCTCAAATCTGTGTGGAAGAAAAGAAAATCTTTCTCTTTAGTTATATTCAGTGATACTTTCAGTACAAGAAAACTGGGGAGAAAACCTCTCCCAACTTCAGGAATCAGAGTAAAGGACACTAGTAGATAAGAAGAGGCAAAGTATAGGCTTTTGAAAGTTATATTGAAAACCAACTGAAATATTCAAGTTTTAAAGGAAAAAGAATGCAGAAGGTGGATGTTTAGGTATTCTTCACCACTACAGAAGTGCTATATAGATATGGCTAGCTGACTTAGGAAAATTGCTTATTTGCTGTTGTTTTTAATTCTGAATGTCATTCTTGAACCTTTTGATTATCTTCTGAAAAATTGAATACCATGTGCATACTTAACTACTGGATTCAGTTATGGCTAGGAAGTATTAGTTTGAAGAGAGATCAGATGTTTTTGTTCATTCACTCATCAGAAATTTGGTATATGTGCAAGAATCTTTTGTGTTAACTGGCAGGAGCTAATTACATGTACAGTTTTTACTATTTATAAAGCTGTCAGCCCAGTCATTGTGGTAGAAGCATTAAGGTCCTTAAAATGTCTTTTGTTTATTACTTTTTCAGCTATAAAATTTACAATAAACAATTATGTCTGATGTTTTGAGGGGATAGATGCTTCTTAAGAACTAGAGCATATTCCTTCATATGCTCTGAATACAGACATTTATCTCTTAATGATTTCAACTAATTTTTATTTTGTTAATTAAGGTTAGTTACTACTGAATCTTTCATCTTGACTTAATAATATGTAGAAGGCGAAGCGAGTTCTTATCTAAAGTAGAACTTCACTGTGTTATTCACCAGCAGTGTGCAAGCTTCATTAGTGTTACCTTGCAGAAAAATGTCAGTTGAGGAGTAGACAGATTAGAGAGACCCTCACAAGGGGTCTCGCCACTTGGATCAGATTACTGTCACATTGATGAATGTGGAGAAATCAGCTTGTCCTTGGTAGGCTTCGAAATACAGATATAATCTTGAATAGTACTATTTTGATAGTTTGAACTAATTATTGCCTTGAGAAAAGTTAAATGAGATGTAATTAATGTCCTTCAATGGCAACACTGTGTTTTCATCCAACAGTACAGTTCTTTTTAAGCAGCACCTTTACAGCTTCTCAGTTCCTTGAATAATTGTCTTTTTGTTGTAACAATATGGCCACTCAGGGTTTGTGTGTGCCTCTCGTTTGTACCACAGGTGTTGGATTGGATTGAAAACCATGGAGAAGCTTTTCTTAGCAAACATACAGGAGTGGGAAAATCCCTGCATCGGGCCAGAGCTTTGCAGAAACGTCATGAAGACTTTGAAGAGGTTGCACAGGTAAAAGCAATCACATGAAGGACAGTACATTTGTCATGGAAATAAATGAAAAATTCCTGCTTTTGCACTTAAGGGCTTGGCAGAGGGAGCTCCACTTCAAAACATTGAGTTCCAGGAAGCAACTATCTTGTTTCTGTTGCAAGTTTTCATTTCATTTCTACTTTGTGCTCCAGCTTTGAGAAGAAAAAGACAAACTTCCACAGTCCTAGATGGCGTGAGCCTTAAAGTACAATGGAACTGCTCTGCCATTATTACTATGATTATTACTATTATTATCATTACTGTTATTGTTTCAAAAGCATGCTTTCAGATATTGATTGACAGAAGAATGAAAGCTTTCCTTTCAAAGTTGCTTAGTACCGTGGGATTCTAGGATTTAAACTTCTGTGCAGCCTGTAGGAGAGGATGGAGATGAATTGAAAGTCCTGCTTGCTGACTTTAAGCTTGGGGAGCTCCCAGATCCTCACTGCAGTGTCATGGAGAGGAAGGGGGACTCCTAAGAAACCAGATGAGCCAGCAAACTGGCCAACCTGGCTTGGGTTTTTTTCTTTAAATACAATTGAGTTTGTATATGCCCTTCTCTTCTGAATCACCAATACCCTTAGTTTAGCCTTAAGTGGAACTGATGATACAACTTCAAAACACATTTTGCTGTGAAAAAAAGTCAAAATAAATGGAGATACAGAGGAATACAGGGAGCTTAACAAGGAGCTGGTGTAGCTGTTAGTGTCTAAAAGAGGATGTGAGGAAGCTTCCTTCCTGTGCAGGAAGCTGAAGGCTATAATCCTTCCCATTAGTAACATGCTCTGTTTGTCTAGTCTTAATGATTGGTGAGAGAAAACACCTCCAGGATTAATCAAGAAAAATCTCTGAAGGTGAGTTTGATATTAGGGGTGCTCCAGTCAAATAGAAGACAACATATTAGATAATTCTGACATTATATGCAGGAGCTCAGCAGTGACACCTGCTATGGGGGATGCATGAGAAGTGTTGTTTACAGTTTGCCTGTTTAGTGGAAGATTAAGCTCTTGATAAAATTTAATTGTAAATACAGTCTTAGAGCACTCCAGTGGCTGAGGACTTGAAATAGCATCAGAAAACTTCCTCAATATTGACTTCCTGTAAAATTTCAAAAAGAATAGGTGTTGTTACTTTTGTATATATACATGCTGAGTTTTCTATGTGCTTGTCTGTTCCTTCATTTTTAGTAAAAAGTAATATTTTCCATGTGGAAATACTTACTTTTCTGGGTCAGACAAGCAGGAGTCTATTTCTGTAAGATATTTAACAAAGACTGAATGATCTCATACTTAATACTGTATTATTTGGGCAAAGAAGAAGAAAACATTTGAGTAGCCAAAAGGGGATGAAGTGCATAGAAATGTTACTGGGATGTTTAAAAAAGCATCTTGGTAATTTGCATTATACTTTAAAGCAGAAAATTGTAAAGCAAATGCTTACTAAAAACTTCTTAAAACTGAATGTTACTGGAGTTTGAAATTATCTCTTCAGGGAATGGGTGGAAGTTCTATTTTTGGAGATACTGAAAACTTAGATTGGTCAAAGAACTTAAATATACTACAGGGGACTATCTTCCACTGACAGGAGGATGGACAAAATGATCTAATAAGTATTTTTTTCATTTCTAACTCTTGAATGTGTAGTGAGTTACTGCCAAGAGAGGCACACCCTCTGAGTTGTTCCTCTTACTTGCTGTGAAACTGAATATAAGCAGCCCAAAAGCCATTCCTGTTGTTGCTGTTACAAGGAATATTTTGTTCAAGTATAAAACTGCAACCTGCAGTCCTTGTTAAAGCATCAGTAACTTTTGGATGACTTATTTTCTGCCTATATTTTTGGTTGGTCCAGGTCTTTGTTGTGTTTCTTATTTTGGGCTTTTGATTTTGTTGTTGCTCTTTTTGTTGCAATTTTGTTTTTGTTGGTTTTTGATAGGACTCTAGGCATTACCAGGGCTTTTCAGTCAGTTCCAGTCAAAAGTTGAGAGAAAGTAATGTTAAATAAAGTGTCACTGGCATGGCAATATTCTGTCAAATCCAGGGAGCTATCATCAATATTAACATGTTCCTGGTCAAAGGCTAACTCCTGATTTTGAGGGAAATGAAAATTACTTTTTCTTTTTTCTTCCTTTCTGCTTCTTCCACATTCCTTCTTTAATGTGAATGAGGTGCCATTTCCTCAACAACATTCAAAGAGATGTTAAAATAAGCTGTGTGTCAAATAGAAAAGACGTTCCAGTCAATGGGCTTTGGTTTCACAAATTAGTCACTTTAAAATTCATGTGAAATTAAGGTTTGTTTCTCTTTATTTAATACTTTTTATTATCACTAAAAAAGCTAGGTGGTCAAAACTCAGCAAATAGTTCCCCCTAAATTCTGATGGTAAATTCATGCTACACATACACATGTTGACTTGCACCCAGTATTGTAAAACTGTGTAGCTCTTTTCATGTAAAGCCTGTCCAGTTCAATTTCTACATACCCATCTTTTTTCTTTCTTTTTTTACCTTCTCTCCATGTTTATCTTTGTATCCATGAGACTGTTCAGTTAAAGTGTCAAGTGTCCAAATTTTGACATAATTGATTCACTTACAGGCATTAATTTTCAGCTTACAAACACTGGATACAGGGTCAATACTGCAGTTGTACTTTTCCGTGCATTTTTGTATGAAATTCTAAGTCAGCTTTTTGTGTTTCAAATATGATCTGTGTCAGCTTTTTGTGTTTCAAATACGATCTGTGTCTGCTTTTTGACAGTAGTCTATGCTCAAAAAACACAAAAGGTGTATGGCAAGAATTAATTAATGGGTTCTTTTTCCACAGGTAAGTTTTTTTGGTGCAAGAGATTCAAAAGAAACTTGCAAACCTTGTCTGAATACACCTTTCATTTCCCTACCAACACTAGTTCCCATCTTCTTTAAGGTTATAAAAACAGGTTATGAATTAGGACTGATTCTGAACTTTACCCATGAAATGGTTGCATTTAAAATCAAATAAAATAAAATTAAAGGTCCATGTTTTACAGTATCTTGTGGCTATCACCAGATGCATGAAGAAAAGGGACTGTGTGCTTAAAAAATTACCTTTACCCTCCCAGTTATCTGAGCCTGTTTGATGTTGGAGCTGAAGGATGCATCAGAACCAGTATTTAATAGTCACTGATGGACTTTTCTTTTTTCAATTAGGCTACTTTTTGAACCCCTTTTTAATCTTGGAATGTATGCCAGACCCTGTGGCAATGAGTTATACAATTTAATTGCTCTTTAAAATAAAAGTACTTTGCTTTTTCATTTGAAGTATATTGTCTGATGTTTAAGTGTGATAGTGTCCACTTTACTTAATGAGTAATCTATCTTATTTTCTATACCTTCAATGATTTGTGTACCTGTGCTGATCTCTGGCCATTCATGTGTCTCTCTCCCCTTTCCATACCACAATAAACTCCAGACTATATGAAGTGCAGTCCATACCTCCACTCACTTCTGTTGCTGTATTTATTGTCGGTACTACTCATTTCTACACTAGTGTCTGAAATTTAACCTTTGGGTTTTCTGTGATGTGTCACTTCATATGCTTTCTAAAAATACGGTGTATGTTCTTTGTGAAGAATATTTAGAAAACATTTCTTCACAGAGAGATTGGGAAAATGATGGAATTTGTTTTTGGGGAATGTGGTAAATTCTGTTGTGGAGAATTTTTAATTATTTTGGAGAAGAATGCCTATTAAAGTCTTGCACCTTGGGGCACAGGGAGGTGGACTACAGGGAGTCTTGAAGTTCTTATGGGGCTCCTTCTTTTCCCCTGGGATTTGAGGAGACTGTGCTGGTGGAGATATCATGAGGCAGTTTGTCACTGTTAAGGCTCCTTTGCCAATTGAGGAAATTGGCATAGGCAGCATCAAGGAAGAACTCTTCTTGCCTAACTTTCAACCAGAGGCTGCCCTTTGGGATGAGCATTTTCAAAATCTTCACGTTACTGCTTTTTTCCGTCTGAGCATTGTTTAGAAGTGAGCAGAGAGCTGGGAAAGGCAGTAGTTAGTACTGAACACCTAGTTGATGTGATTTCTATCAGAAGGGCAGTTTATATTATATTCCAGCTCTTCTTGGAAGTGAAATTTGAGCAGTAAGGCATGTTCCTGCTGCTAGGTTTGAGAATTGCAGCTGCTTTTGAAGCAGCATCCAGTCTGTGGTCTTTTCTAAATAGAGGCAGTTCACCATCCCCTTTACAGAAAGAGAAGTCAGATGTGCCTGGGCCTGTGTAAGGTGGAAGATACTCCTGGAATTTGTAAACAATGCTTCACATGTGAGATAAAATTTTCATTAAAATGGGAAACTTCTGTTTCAGCCATCTGCAGCTGGGTGTGGTGCTCTGGACTGATGAAGTTGTTGTTTGAGGAGTGCCTTGAGGCTCTTTGGCCTTGCCCCTTGAAGACATGTGAGCTGCAGCCATGGAAGGCAGAACACCCAAGCATAGCTCCAAGTGTGTTCAGGGCCAGCATGGCCTGGGACAGTGGCCTGAGACAGTAGGGTGTGGAGTAGCCGGCTCCCCACTGAACAGAATAAGCGCGTGTTTGTCTCTGCAGGCATTCCCAGGGAAACCAGGGAGGAGTTCTCTATCTCTCCGTGCAACTAAAAAGCTGAAAGTTAAGGGAGGGCTGAAAGTTACGTAGTTAAAGTCAGGAAACAGCATGGATTTAATTCCTTGCATAAATAGATCATAATAAATTAAGGGGAATCTCCCCCCAAGTATGTGAAAGCTTCACTGAGTCATGTAATCTGTCCTGGACTTGTCTGATAATTTACCTGATAGCCCTGGGGAGAGCTCTTATTTCCTGCCCTTTAGTTCTGTTTTAGGGCTGGACTTGGATTTAATTTTTGTTGATATTATAATGTTAATTAGAGGTGTGATACTATATTTATGGCAAAGAGAAGCACATTTGCATAGCCTTAATTTATCTTTGCAAGGAGTGCAATTACCTGATGTAATTGAGGTTGGTAGAACATGGAAGGGCAGAAGGGAAAAGAAAAAGGTATAGCTTATATTGTCAAGAATGCTTTCTTCTTTTTTTAGTCTGTGGTGCAAATCTATCAGAAGGCCTAATGGGGTGACTTGAACAAAGCTTCTTTAGTCTAGACTGGTTTCAGTTTGTTTTCTCCAGTGGTTAACATCCTTCTAACCTTCCTTGATGAGAGTTTTGAGAACCATTCTAGAACATGAAAACCCAAGGTTAGGCTCAACAGGAGCACCCAAAGTATAACAAAAGTTTGGACTCATTCCTGTTCTAAATGGATGAGAAAGATACTGAGGCAGGCTGCAAATGCAGAGCTGTAAGTGTTGTTAAACACCTGTCTCTTCTCTGCACCATAGCACTTCTAGCACATCAGAAACCAGACTTCTTCTGTTCTTTTTCTGCTTAGACCCAAGTCTCTTATAGGACTTCTGATCTGCATTTGTTAATCCTAGGACATATTGGGGCATTATTCCACTCAGACAGTCAGCCATAGCTGACTTCTAAATCTTCCTATGATGCTGCTTTTTCACAAATTATGGTACACTTGACACATAAATTTTGGATGCCTGACTTCTGTAAGGATGGAGAGAAATGTTCTCCATCTCTGCTTGGTCACTTTCCACCTTCATGTTGGATGTGCGGACTTGATGTTAAGTGTCTCTACCAACAATTAGAATTTTTTCAGTTCTAGTAGTACATGTTTAAAAAGTCTTCTGTCCCTGACTGTGGTGTTTTTTCCAGTGTTTAAAGTAAGAGAGTTTGCAAGTAGTGGCTTAGGCATTTAGGCTGATCTTCATTCTAGATATACATATAAAATACTAATTCCAAGTTCTGTGTCGAGGAGACATTTGAATAGACGTAATTAAGGGGCTAAGGAATTAATTTATTCACAGTTAAGTGAAAAATTATATAGAAATATAACAAAATCTTAAGTAAGATTATATTCTGCTACCTTTAAAAAAAGAAGAAGACATTCCAAGGACCTTTTTGTAATTTTGTTTTTATTCATGGAGTGGCTTTAAAACGTGCTGACTTTTCTTTCATTTAATCCTGTGAAACTAACTTATTTCTCTCCAGAACACATATACAAACGCAGAGAAGCTCTTAGAAGCAGCAGAACAGCTTGCTCAGACTGGGGAGTGTGACCCAGAGGAAATATATCAAGCTGCCCATCAGCTCGAAGACCGGATACAGGATTTTGTCAGGCGTGTGGAGCAGCGCAAGATCCTGCTGGACATGTCTGTGTCCTTTCACACTCACGTTAAAGAGGTAAAACTTCTGCTAATATCTGTGGTGATAACTTCAAGCCTTAAACCCGGTATTATCCAATGTTGCTTTCATTGTTAGAACCTTGCCATAGGACACCATGAAAACCTCTGTTGTATGATGAGTTTTGGTTTGTAATTCACTGTGGATTGTAGGGCTGGGGTAGTGGGGTGGTTCTGTGTAAGTATTTTTTTATTAGATTTTGATTTATATTTTCAGAAGCAGCTCTTACATCTTTCGTTGTGCAAGTACACGTGCTTGTTCAGTCACAGGGGAGTGAGAAGGTCAGATCAGGGAACTGGTACAGCTAAAAGTCAGCATTGTGGAGGGAGATACTGTGCACTTTTGGTTTTTATCATACCAGCTCTCCTGTTGTCTGAGTTACCAGACACATGGTTAGACTGACATGGTTCAGGAGACTGAAATGTATGGCAGAAGCACAAGGCTACTTAAGGCAACTCTGTTGCCCAGAGAGACTTTCTTTACTTATCTGTTTTGCACATCGCACTTTTATCTCATATATTGACAGTTCTTTGAAACCAAAAGATCTTACCTGATAATGACAATGGTTTGCCTCATGTTTGCAATTTGTAGTCTTCTTCAACTGTCACCAGGAAAAAGAAAATTCAGCCACCCTTAATTTTCAGTAAGATTAGCTTTTTGCTCCAGTTCAGAACACAGAACATGTGAATTTATACACTCATGGGAGAGAGTGTAACAGGCTACAGCAAGAATAAGGACTTCAGTAAGGTGTTTTGGTTTCTGACAATCTTGGGTTACTTGGTTTCTGTTTTGAACTCATGTTAAATCGCCTCACACTTCAAACTCAGTGAAAATATGAAAAGCTTCTGGAGCACAGCATGTCCCAGTGTGTCTTCCTTCCCTTCACCATACATTGCCAAATGGTCTGTTCAGTGGCAAAGTATAGTATTCAAAGTAGCTTCTTCAGCAAAACCTCCTAGAGGATGAGAGTGGGAGTTTTTTGTAAGTGAAACATCTGCTTTGCACTTGAAACAAAAGCTCAAGGCAGTTGGTCTTTGAAGGCGGTCAGGATTTAATTACTTTTTAGCTTTAGACATGAGTACATAGCTCCCCCATCAGTTTTCTGTTAGGTGGTTCCTTGCTAATACTCTCACAGGACTCTGCTTGTTTGAACAGAACATAAATGCTGTTTCACAAACTGTTCTTAGGGGGCAGCTTTTTTGTTTCACTTTCTCATGCAAGTAGTACCGGTCCTTATCTGTTATGAAGTATAGGAGCAGTCAGCTGCTAAAATGTGTTCATTTTTTTTCATACATATTTCTTCATTACCTGTTTTTCTTAGAATCAAGAGCAACAGCTGGAATGGTATTTAAATAGAATACAGTTGGTTGCAGTGGTGAAAGACCAAGAGTGTAAAAGGATTTGCTTTCAAAAATGGAAAAAAACCTGAAAGGCAGACTGATATGTGAGTCACTGTTGAATAATTCTGGGAGGCTGATCCAGATGTGTTGGCACATTGCTACTGCTCCCCTAGATAATAATGTTTCATTGAAAAGAAAAAAAAAATAGATATTCTGTATTTTGATTTATTCCTTTGGGAAAATGGCTATTATTTTGAGTCTGTAAGCACACACGGCTGTTACTATGGAAGCCTCTTTGCAGTCCCAACTTTGGGGGAAAAGTACTATAGTGGCCAACGTTTTTTTTGTTTTGTTATGTGGGTGACCTTTCTACTAGTAAAGGAAGGAAAAATTTTAAAATTACCTATTTGTGTAAGGAAGGATGTATTTTTATATATTTGCGTTCTACTTAAAAAATACACATGAGAGGGTGAGGCGAGTGGTTCATATTTAGTAGACTCATCCTTGGTTCAGGTGCAAAGAAACAGCAAACCTCTCCTGTGCTTTCTGTATTCTGATCTATTTTCAAGAGCATGTTGTTTGTTATCAAACATGCATGTGGAGTGCTGAGAAGGCATCACAAAGCAGATGGAAGATAAAAATGCCCTAACCTGAAAGACATCCATGCTTTATTGGCAGGAGAATTGTTTCTCCTGCAGGATGTGGGATCTCACTGAATAAATTAGTGCATACCTGTAAGCAACCTAACCTTTCTGCTGTATTGTAAAGAAATTAACGTGCACACTTAGCTAGTGAAGAGAGAAGTTCAAGTAGTAGCATAATAGGTTAGTTGTTGAACCAGAAAGAGGTGCCTTAGTTGTTAAATTAAAAAAACAACCTAAAACATAAAAAAATAACACCAAACCCACCAACTAGTCAACCCCCAAAACACAAAAAAACCCAAACAAAGCAAAACACCACCAATGCATTTCGCCCTTGAAGTATTCAGGGTGAATTCTGTCTCTTGTATCCTTTCTTTTTTGTTTTCCTGGTAAAAAAAACAGACATGAAGAGTTAAACTCCTGTTTGTGTGTGACAGTTTGGAGGGAGCTGCAGAGCTTAGAAAAGCTGTTTGTCTGAGTTGCTGGCTGTTTGAGACTTTGAAATTTGGCTCCAGTATCCTTCCAATCCCTTAATTTCTTTGAAGTAGGATGTTTCAGTATGTTTTATTCTTTTCCCCAGAAATACTTCATGTTGAATGAATGCTTCTTATTTGGATGAGAGTATTCCAATACCACTTCTCCCCTGTAGATTTAAATAACCTTTATACCTGACACCAAATTTGCCTGCAACTTTTCCCAGCTTCCATGGGAAGCATCAGCCCTTCAGTGACTGCACAGTACTCTCACTCTGTTCATGCTGAGTAAATCAGCACAGTTTCTGCTTTCAGCAGTGTGCTTGCCACAAAAAGCTCTTCCTGGAAGTAACAGACTTTTGCTGTCCTTATGCACAGAGCAGCTGTGTGCTATGTGTGCAGCAGCCTGTTATGATGCACATGGAAAATACTGTCTGTCTTAAGCATTTCCAGAAGTTTTGTAGTGAGGTAGTTACAAGCTGGTAAAGATCCCTGTGGTTTACAAACTACAAAAAACCAACATATAAGTTCTCAGACTTCTCATAGACTGACCTCAATAAACAACATTTTTCACTGGGGGAAAAAAAAGGATCTATTCAGAAATGACAGAAATGCAGTGTTATGTAATGGAATCACTCATTTTGCTTAGTGGTGATCTGAGAAAATCAGTTGCTTGCTATTTATAAATGGTGATTACATGCTGCTATCTCATTAGTAGTTTTAAAATTGTAAGGTGATAAATACTGATTTTTGGCTCCCGTGCATACAGTGAGAAATTTCAATCTATAAGCCAGACTCTTACTTAAGTGATGTACTGAAGTTAAGCTGTACAGTGGCAAGCTTTAAAAGTGTTTGGGATCCTAAATATCCCTGTCAGGATCTTTGCATTGGAAGTACAGTGTCTTGACAGATTCCTGGCCTGAGGATGGGTAAGATACTCCTGAACATTGCTAGACAGTGGAACCCTTATGGCTTTTGTACCTCTGGACATTTAATAATACAGCAGGGATGAGGTGAGAAAAAAATTGCACAGGGGAAAGGTAACAGTTAAAGATAACAGTAACAAAGAAATAGTTACCATAAAAGTTTGTGTGCAGAACACAGGAGCAGGGGTCTCAATAGTCTCTGATGTGAAGTGTGTCACAGAGTAGAGATGTACAGCATTTTGGAGTGAGTTCAAATTCTTCCATACATACACATGTGCACACACACTCTCTCCAAAATGGCTCCCTCAGCATCTGTGAGTGGGAAGACTGAAATCCTGTCCAAGCCAGGTGTTTGTTGTAGTGCCAAAATAGAGCAACAGATATTTTCCTAACTGGAGTCAAGTGTGGGAATGCAAATCAGGGTGACTGTATGTGGAAGAGAATGATCTCTTAAGAGCCTGTTGGTTTTTTGCATATAACCTTTGGTATGTATTCTGAAAAGTTGATTATAAAATAGCTCAAGGCACTTTTTATGTATACACAGTATGCTTAATGGTGTTACTAGAAGACATGACTCTACTTTTTCATCTTACTCAAACTAAACTTTGCTCCAGAATAGACTGAGGTTGAAACAAAGAGAAGGGAAGTGGAATTGGCTGGGTTTTTACATGCAAAGCCTTCATTACCAAAGTAGTGAAACTGTAGTCTGTGCAAGCTTTGGAAGGAAGGTGGCATCATTTTCAGGATTCCAGTGCATGGGAAGGCAGAGGAGGCCTTGCTCTGGCCAGAGTTTGCCCATTCATTCACATCTACCTATCAGCATGTGCATTTGATTCAAAAAAGCTTGTTGATAATGCTGTTGCTTTGTCTCACAACTCACTGCTGGAAATACGTTCTCCTCTGCATTGCCCAGTGTGGGAGGGTGTCCATTGCACAGCCTTGTCTCAAGGTAGACCCTGAGATGGCAGCCCTGCTCCTTTGGTCTCATGTCCCTCCAGGGTATCTGATCTCTCCGTGCTGCTTTCTCCTCTGCATGCTGTTTCCAGGCAGCAGAGCATCTTTTGGATGACCCCATCTAAGTGTAAAGGCTTTATCCATTTGGCTTGTGCATCTCTAATATTTTTATTGGGTCATTGTAGCACAGCAGTGGTCAATTTACGAGGTCTGCCAAAAGATATGAAGTGCACTCTGGTCAGTATTTTGATACACTGCTCATCTTGTGAGAGTTGTGGAGGACACTTAAATCTGAAATGAGAAACGCTTTCAGTGGCTGCATACTCAAGTGTGTAGTGGCTTACTGCTGGTAGGACTGGAATTCAGTTTCCCAGCACAGCTTTTCTTCTCTCTTGAATTTTTCAATACTGGTAGCTTCTTTGTTTGGAAAAAGTGCTGAAATTTAAGTCCAAGTGTTATTGAAATAGCACTGAGTGCTTGTCAAAAGTGAGGCAGAACTAGGCCTTTATGCTCTATTAAGCTATGTATAGACATTTTTCTCTTGTTCAGTTAAGAAATAGGGCAGATGTTAACATAGTAGTAGTAGTTTGGTGTAATTTTATGAACATACGGGAAACTTGGTTTTGCTGCAAGGATGAATTTATTCTGAATCAGAAATTAATTCCTTTATAACCGTAGAATAGATAGTGGTATTTGAAGCTTTTAAAGATAATTATATCTAATGAAAAAAAAAAAGCAGGCATTTAACATCTTAAATGCCACTGAAAGGCCCTGGAAGACAAGCCCCAGGGTGTTTTAACATCTTAAGGTTTTTGTTTTTGGAAAGATGCATTTTTATGTCCACTGCATATAGTGATAGCCAAAGCTTCCAGGCAGACATAAACACACCAGCCCCTTTCTATGCCTAGACATAGGCATATATGTTAAGGAACACCATTGCAACATTTGGCCCTGTACGAGTAATAGGTCCTTCAATAACTGTGCCTGTGGTAATGCACATACTGCAACAGTGTGCTGGGGGCGGGGGCAGAAAGAGGAATTTGCAATTTTTACACACAGAAACCACATGCCTTTTTTTTTTGCCTGAGCCTACTGAAAAGGCAGACTGCCTATCCAAAAAGCCATTATTATAAAAATGAAAAAATAAATTGTGAAAGAGTGTGGGGGATATTTTATCCTAATAAAATAACTGTGCTCTTGGGTAAAGCGTTTACTCAAAAACAATTGTTCTCTGTTTATATTCAGCAAAATACAGTAGGGTCTTATTTAACTGCAGTCTTTCAGGAGATTGCAGAGATGGGACTTAAATGGTTAGAGGCCCTTGATGGAAACACTGAAACTTCCAGGATGTTGCAGACAATTGAAATAATACCATCTCAGTGACTAATGGCATGCTCCCAAGAACTTAGGAAAGAGGTAGTACAGGATGCAGGCTCATTCAAGCAGATGTTTCTTAGTCTGTGCTATATTTAGATCAAGAAAAAAATCTGCTGAGTGAAACATTTGCCTGTCAGGGATTCAGAATTTTATTTCCCTCTCTAATTTTAATTCTGATAAGATGCAAAGAGCAGATGAAAAGAGAAGAACCTCCTTCTGTGACTGGATTGAGTTATGTATGCAGTTTTTCTCACTGTATGTTAGAGCTGTCTTGCCGCTGGATAAAGTTCTTACTGAGATCAGAGGACTTGATGATTTGTTTAGGGATCTTCATGCTACTTCTCTTACAAAGAATACAAAAAAACATGACTGGAAATTGCTCAGAAGTTCACATCGAGAGAAAGTTAATAGTTTTCTAATGATGAGTTTGTGATTTTTTTCCCCACTGGATTTTTGTTGCCAAGCTCTCTTTTATGGAGTAATGTGTTACTTCAGAAAGTCATTGCACTGTAAAATCTGTAATTCTGCACTGCTGAACATGTATGGGTAAGCTCTAGTCTCTGTTCACCCCCTGCTGTAAACTGTTTGCTTTCTTTTGGCTTTCTGTGCAACCTTGTACAGTCTTCAACCTTAATTTTGTATCTGAAAACAAGGTAGTTTATGTAATTTCCAGTATATCCAGGGCTCATTCTGGTTTGAAGGCTGTAGAGAAGCCAGCTGGCTACTACCACCCATTAAAAATTAAGCTTCTCTCAATACATTGCATAAATTTCTATCCAGCTTTAATTACCTGAGAATTTTGTTCATCTGTGGTAGCTTTATAACTTCTGTTTATAAACAGCTAGATTATTTTGAGGGGAAGATGTTTATCAGAAACTGACTTGGTGGAAAAATATGAAAAGCTTATTTGGTAATGTATTACAGTAACTGCTGCTATGGAAGTGTCACAGAGCTGTTTAGTCGCTTCAGAAATGGCTTAAATTGTTCCACTTTCAACGGTTTATGAATCACAGCTAGGCAAGTAATGCATACTAATTACTCTCCTTCTCTTTCTGCACTTTTCACAAAATGTTTTTTCTTCCCAAGCAGTGGACAGTTCAGCTCATGGGCTAGACAAACACAATGTATTTTTGATCCCTTTGTTACCTTGGGGGCCAGATACCGTGTTTATAGTGATGCCATTCTGACCAGGCACTAAGCCAGTCAGTGCTGGTGCCTGGGTCCTTCTGCCCGAGGCAGGTGGTGTTACCTTGACCTGGCTGTGCAGAGGGAAGGCACGTCCTCTGCTGGCTTGGTCTCCAGCATCCAGGGTAAGGTCTGAGGGAATGAATCACATGCACAGTACCTCACCAGTCCAGTGCTTGTAGGTTTTGTTGCTTCTGCCAGATCTCCATCCACTTATAGAAGTGGCTGAAGCGTATGTGAAGAATATTAAATGAAGAGGTGAGATGTGTTCCTTGTAGAGGGCTGGCACAGCTCAGCTGCAAAAGGTATGTTGTTAGAAATTGAAGTGGCTCTCAGACCTGACTTGAGCTGCAGTACAGGTGCTTCTAAGGGACCCAGGTGGCAAACTTGATATAGTCTGAGAGATTCAAAATTATTTCATCTCAGTTCCTCTGTAGTAAATATCTTTGTAAATTTGGCCTTTTGTAGGCAGCGCAGTATGCATGGAGTGTATGTAAGCTGTCTTCCAGCCAGCACCAAGCACGTTGCAGAAAACAAAGTGTTGCTCTCAAATGTTTGTATCTGTAAAGTTGAAAGCTGTACTGGTTATGTGTACGCACCAGCTCACTTGGAAGGGCTCTGACTCGATGCCCTATTTTTATGGCTCAGGCATAAACTTCACAAGCTAAGAGAGGAATAAATACATGTCTCTGGGCACTGAACAAAATGTTCAGGTTCTATTTTCAGGCTTCTTGCTCTGAAGTTGCATTTCGAAATATGCATTTTGAGGGGAAAAAAAAAGAAATTGGATGCTGCATTGGCTTATGCTGCAATGAACGTTGACAAGTGCTCCTGACCCACTTGTTAATAAGTTCTATTGATTTGTGGTCCTTTTAATAAGAACGACTGCTGTGCCTTGAGCTTGTGGTGTTTACAACTGTGGAGTTGCATTCAGGTTTGTGACAAGCATTGTCTTTGAAGCGTATGAGTAGTCAGAATAACAATGTGTATGAACAGGCAGTTCTGGTTTGGGGAGGAGAGGGTAGTAGATTTGTAGAAAAGAGTCTGGTTAAATCTCATTAGTTCATCCCAGTTGCGAAAACTTAGCCTATAGCCTGGTTTACTCAAAACCTATGGAAGGTATGTAAAGCTGTGAGATACTAAAACTGGCATTTGATTTTAAAGCAAAGTTTCAAAGGAATGAATTAATCAGGACCTGGAATCCTTCACTGAGTTTTCTATTTTAATGTAGTAGTTAGGAAACCTTTATGATCAGAACATACATATACAAACAGCAGCATGAAATGTCTATTTCTGTAGAAGATGTTTAGCAAAGAAATAAAGAAAACGTTCAAATTTCTCTCTTTTGAAATTAACCCAGTTTTGACTACTTAGTTACGTTTTTAACAATGTTAACGTTTTGATTAGGTTCAACAAATCTCTGAAATTTTCAAAGGCAGAGATTGAAACGTCATCAAAAGACCATAATACTTTTGATCAGATCAGAGTTATTCTTTTCAGATAAAAAACAAACTCTTGCTCTTGGAATAGCAGCACTCAGGATAGGATGGTAAAATAGACAGGAGGGAACGGGTTTGGATGCTTCCTGTGAGAGCAGCTGTTCCAATGTGATGTTGGTGCTGCTCATGTGAGTGTTGCAGAACACAGCCGTGCTCCTGCTTTTTTTCAGTTCCACAATAGATGGCTAATGGTTTGCTGATGAGTGGCTTTCACACAGAGCTTAGGATGCAACAGCTTCCGTCATGAAACTGTGGAAAAGAGCACCGGGGTTCTTCATGTGACTAGCAGTGATACCTGTGCAGCATACAGCTAGGGATTTTTGTGTAAGCCATGGTGCATGGACAGTTTTGAGCAGGGGTATGTGCACATATGAAGCAGGGAGGAAGAACGTTGAATTAACTGGTAGAATTGCTAGTGATGATTTTTTGTTGTAGTGTGAAATTGAAATCAGGAGGGCAAACACCATCATGATAGAACAAAGCTCCTCGCATCTGATTTGTCTCTGTATTTTGTTTTCTGAAATGCCCTTTCTTTTTCCTTTTTTTGAAGGCCACTGAAAAGTGTTATGTTGTCTGTGTGCAGTGTCAGCCTGGCAGTGCAAATTTGATGGTGGCTACAATACATCTCCCTTCCTTCCTTCCTTCCTCCCTTCTCTTGGAGAGTGTTACCATAGCATTTCTCTCCCAGGGACTCTCGCGCAGAGCTGCAGATGGGATTCTCACTATGAACTCTGTGCTGCTCAATCGGATACGCTCAGTTCTGTAGGAGGAAAATGGGGAAGAAAGGGTGACTTAGCAACACGGATAAAGCTTTCCTGGTATTTCCAAGAAGCAAAAACCTTTTTTGAAACAAAGGCTTGTTTTCATTAATATGAGGATGGGATTTTCCTATGAAGAAAAACAAATCCTTTTTTTCTCTGCCACCTCAGTCTGTTTTCTCTTGTCCAGGGAGATGGATTCGGAATAATTCACTGCCTGATCCTCGGGCTTATATTTCTTGCTTTTTCCCCTTTCCTTTAGCTGTGGACGTGGCTTGAAGAGCTACAGAAAGAACTGCTTGATGATGTCTATGCTGAGTCTGTGGAGGCTGTCCAAGACCTGATTAAACGTTTTGGTCAACAACAACAGACCACTCTGCAGGTTACAGTCAATGTCATAAAAGAAGGTGAAGATCTCATACAGCAGCTAAGGTAAAACAGATTTTTATTTAAGTCTTTCCTGGTGTTCATATGATGTTCTGTGAGGTTCTTTCTATTTTGAGGGTAGAAAGGATGAGTACAAGATATGACCTATAAATAAAACTTGTAAATATTAGGACTACAGTGGTCTTTCATCCTGTACTCATGGTCTCTAAACCTCTGTTTACAGGAAGCTCAGCTTATAAACAACTCAGCTTATAAACTGCTGCCACAACAAGGAGATTTTATTGACATAAGCTACCTTTTTGATAGAAGCAATTATGTGTTTTTTTTAGTCTGACATGCAGGGCTCCACAGCATTTTGAGTTCTGAGCAGCAGCCTTTTTATGAAGAGACACTTGAATTTGTTTTGCAGACTGACAAGAAACTTCATTGTAGTAAAAGCCAAGTTTGCAGTCCATTTTATTCACAAATGACCTGAATAAATAAATTTGGTTCCCAGGTGCTCTGGTACATGCCTCGTTTGCTGCAGGAGATTAAAACATCTGAATTTTGAGGTTTTATGCTTAGGTAAAAGATTAAGTAATTTTTTTAATTAACTAATTGTGATTTTTTTTCCTTGCCAGGAAGATTCAGTAAAGTAAATAGTTATCATACGCTACTACCTTTTCACAGTGGAAGCGTTTTTCTCCAGTTTTAAATTTTATCCTTCCTGTAAATAGATAGTCTTTACATGTTGAATTGGGCAAAAAATGAAAGTAATTAATTTCCTAATGTTTTTTTCAAGTACTCGAACACAGTTGGATTTTTTATTTACAAAGATATACAGACTTAGCTTTCAGACAATATGACTTGACCAACCTTTTCTGAAGCAGGCTTATATCTTGTGGTCATGTATAGCATCCAAATTGTATGGGGTTTGTTTTTTTTTTTTCAATAATGCTTTTTTTTCTTCACCTTCCCCTCTCTCTGGTTTGAATAGGGATTCTGCCATTTCTAGTAACAAGACCCCCCACAACAGCTCGATCAACCACATAGAGACAGTCCTGCAGCAGCTGGATGAGGCCCAGTCCCAGATGGAGGAGCTTTTTCAAGAACGCAAGATCAAACTTGAGCTGTTTCTGCAGCTCCGCATATTTGAAAGAGATGCAATAGATGTGAGTGTTTGCTTTCAGACTTGCACTGCATGCACTTCTCCTCTTGTTTGGAAACGTTTATGCTGAGGTTGCGTGGTTGCATTGGCGTTTGTCTCAAATGGCTGATAGACTTAATTCTTACCTGAACTAAAGCTTTTGTCCTGTATGTGATAGTGTCAGAAGAGCTCAGTGCTCAGCAGATCTGAGCTTTTTGATTGGCTCTCAGTGCATCTTTAAGCAAACATTTGGTAAAATCATAATGCATCAGTTGCTTCATCTGGTAAATTTATTTGGAATATCAAACTACTTTGATGTAACTAGTGTGCCTGCAGTTAATATGAATAGGACTTACAAGATGGTTTCCTACAAAGCCTCTAAACTGATGCTGTGAAGTATCACACCTCTTCTCTTTCTTTTCTGAAATAGAAGTCTTTTTTTTTTTTCAGTTGGCAGCTGCAAATGGTATTTGGAATTCTGTCTAAATCATTGGGAATATTCTGTGAGCTGTCATTTTTTAAAAATAAAATTATTTTCCACCTCTGAAAATAGTTCGATAGCAGTTGTAGTGCTGCACCACTGTAAAACTTCAAAAAGTTTTGAACCTGTCTAAACTTTGAAGGAGACTTATGGCTTATCAGTTGTAAAGTTTCTGTTTGTGTGCAGGAACACATATATAAATAGACATGAAACTCCACAGAGAGCTTAGATTAGCAGAGTTGCATTAAAAAGCCTCAGCTAAGTTTGTATGACTTTGTAAAACTACTAGTGCTGTACACAGTGACTAAAACAAGTTGGTGCCTCATAAGGTTCAGGGTTATCCATTGGTAAATGATCCTTGACTTATCTTGAGATTCTGGAAACCACGAGTTAGAGTGATAATTTTACCCCTTTGCTTGTATACAGTAAAAGCTGCAACTATTGCTTATGAGTGGAAGGGTAAAGAGGCAGTCAGCAGAAAGCTTCTCAGGCTTTTATTGATAGCATCTGGAGTTTTTAGTGTTTTGGGGGTTTTCTCCCCCATCTGAAAATCAGGTTTTGATGTCATGTCTGACTGAAGTCTGGTTTAGGTAAGCACAGTGTTAGGTGCAATGCAGAAATAGGCAGACACAGTTCCTTGATCCTTGCCCACAGAGGAAGTGAGACTGTGTGCTCTACAATAATAACAACTCCGATGTAAAGGAAGACTAAGGAGGGTTTTTTCAATTTTGCAATTCACAGTGGTCTGCAGAGAGTTTTCTACTTTGATTATGTGAGAGTAGCTGTCTCACGTATGCTTACAGTCCTTGCAGCAGTGATCAACAGTGTTCGATGTCTGTGAGATGTTTTCAGAACACTTTTTTTGAAGGAATGGCAGCTGTGTGGGGCAATGCATACCAAGAAAATTATTGGAAGAATTAGGATAAAGGCTTGAGTGAAGTTCACTATTAAATTGATTGCTCTCTGCTGTAGATTACATAACCCAGGATTCTACAGTTGCAAAAAGCTGTTACAGGAGCCCTGCTTTGCAGATGTGATCTAGTCCTTCAGTTCAGGACAGCATCCATATAGGTAGGAGTACTTCTCATTCTGTTACTTGGTGATGCCCCTAGGATTTTGCACCAGTAAGCTGCAAACCCTAACTTTGAAGAATCATAGAATAAAATGTACTGAATTGGGAGGGATCCACAAGGGTCATGAAGTCCAACTCCTGACCTGCACAAGACATCCCAAGAGTCACATCATGTGCCTGGGACTGCTGCCCAAATGCTTCTTGAACTCTATCAGGTTTGGTGCTGTGACTACTTCCATGGTGAGCCTGTTCCAGTGCCCAGCTACTCTGAGGGGGAAGAACCTTTTCCTGATACCTAATTGGAACCTCCACTAGCTCTGCTTCATGTTGTTTCCTGGAGTCTGGTCACTGGTCACGAGAGTGAAGATGTTAGTACCTGCCCTTCCACTTCCCCTCATGGGGAAGTTGTGCCTGCAATGAGGTTTCCCCTCAGTCTCCTGAAGGCTGAACAGACCGAGTGACCTCAGCTGCTCCTCATACAGCTTCCCCTGCAAACCGTTCACTCTCTTTGTGGCCCTCCTTAGGATTCTCTCTAATAGATTAATATCTTTTTTTTATTGTAGTGTCCAAAACTGCACACAATTGACAGGTCTTGGATTTTCTAAACCTGATACTTGGCATGCTTTGCATTTTGCCAGATACAACATTAAGCAAAGTACCAGTTACCTTGTTGAAAAAGTTGGTATTCTTTCTTTATATGGCTTGGAAATAAAAATCATGCTTATTTTAGATTGATGGAGAGTCCTTCAGGGAAGAAAATGGACCTGGCTGCAGAGTGACTTCAGCAAAAATTTGATTGTTTTGCTCTCTCTGTACCATGTCTTCTCTGCTTCCTCAGCAAAGCACGCTTCTCTTTTCCCTCTCCCTGAAGGCAGACATCTGTTCGGAAACTTCCAGGAAGAAAATGTGGGGACTAGTTCCAGGTCAGTTGTTTGAAAGCAGAAACTCAGCTGAAGTAACTTGATAATGAGGAGGAGCCAGATGCCAGCTAGGAATTTGCAGACCTTGTTTTGACCTTCTCCTTCCTGCGGGATTTTGTGTGACTGGTTCAGTCAATTAAGACTTGGCTGTAGGGGCAGTTCATTCAGGGGAGCATCCTGTGAGGACAGCTTTTCTCGAAGGCAAGTAGTGTTTCTAGCTTCTCTTACTGCCTGCAAAATTACACAGGCTAAAATGGCACAAAGGGCTCCCCTAGCACTGCAGAATCATAACCATGCAGCTGTGCTTCTGGCGACGGTGGTGAGATTTGCAGGCAGGGTTAATTCCCTTCTGCTCCTTACTCTTCTCTTATAATTTGCTGATAAAATACTTTGTTTCTTTTATCCTCCGACTTTTCAGATACTCATGCTCTTCTGAAATTGCTTTATCTGCAGTACTGTCTCTGTTTTGCCCCCTGCTCTTGGCATCTAATCTTGACCTTCTCTATCCTCAGCATGATTTTTAGTGCCATTGTTGGTGGGCTATTTGAAGGACTCCTTTGTAAACGCCTGTATTAACAAAAGGCAAGAATGAGCAAACGAATGTAGGTGAAGAGTCCCTTGCTAGTGTGATGAGTAGCATGAGGAAGATGTGTATGAACCCAGCAGGTGGGATGGTAACATTGGTGGCAAAGTACACGGTCTGAAATGTGTTTGTCTCATCTGAGCATTTTTGCCTGTCTGTGGCTTACATGCCTTGAGGCCTATGGCAGGGCTCTACACAGAGCATACCACACACTTTTCAGCTCACAGCTTTATCTCAGCTCTATTTTTGGACCATACTTACAAGATGCCTGTTAAATCACATTGCTGAAAAGACGAGGATGCAAAATGCTGGGGAATCACAGACCCCCTTTCTCATTTTTCCTTTTTTTTTTTTTTCTCCCCAGCACATAATATTTTCCGGGTCTTGGTGAGTGCTCGGTACCATCAATGGTAGTTAGACACTTCGGAGAAGAGACCTGGGGTTCTTTATTTCTTCCCCACTCAGTATGAAAGAATCCCTTCTGTATTACACCCTGCTTTGTTTCCTGTCAGTGTTACCTTTACATTTAATTGAATGTAGCGATGTCAGGCAGCTCAGAATCTGCATTAGGAACTTCTTGAACACATGCTATGGTAAATTGTTAACCTGTGTTTATGCTGGGTTGTCCATTTCCCAAGAGCAGTATGAATTCGTGATTCAGTTACTTTAGATGTCTGTTAGTCATTTATTCTGTTTGTTTACCACTGATTGTCTTGACAAAACTTTTCAAGCAAACTGAAGGCCTGCTTGCTCTAATAGTGTTGCCTGTAAAGCAGAAATTTAGGGAAAGCACTGAAGAGTGTGAGCAGAGGGGGCTTAGTGAATGCTATTTCTGTATTAACTCTGCCCTCAGATTTGCACAGTGGGTGAAATGGCTGAAATAGACCACCTTGCACCACCTAATTACTGCTGAAAAAATACAAGGATTACTACCCTTGTTAGGAAACTTCTCTGTGATGGTCACTGACTACTTTCCTTTTGAATCAGTGTGGAAACATGCTGCCACTATTTAATTGAATTGTGGGCAATCCTGATCTTTTGAACGGGAAAGGCAACGTGTTGGTCTTATTCAGAGTGTTTCAAACTGCTTTAAACAGTGTGTGTGCCATGATTTTAAACATGGTGATGGTTGTATGAAATACCATGGGAAAAACTATACTGGCTGTTCGTGGCTGTCCCTTGGAGGTACTATCAATGAAACTTCTTGGCTGAGGTGACACACAGTTTTGGCCTCTTGAAACTAGTTTTTCCTGTCAAGTAAAGGGAATCTTAGGAGCTAGTGACTACAGTCTAGTTCATTATTCTCACAATACTGACACAGCCACAGCAGAGTCGTATTGTAAGCTTACTGTGTTTTTTACTTTATTCCCACTTAACTTCCTAGTGAAATACATAAGGGTTTGGCATCTGTTCTGAAGGGAGATGGACTGGCTTTGCTTTTAAAACAGTGTCATAAATGTGCCATGTTGAATCTTAATCCTTTGTATAATGGTGTTTTGATAGTGGAGTTTCACAACCTTCTTTAATGCTCAGATTTCTGTTTGGCAGAGTCCAAGGGTTATTTCTTCGGGGTAACTTTTGAATGTTGTTAACTGACCCGGATGGAAATAAGATGGTAAATCTGTTTCTTAGAACTTCCTGAGTGCAGTGGATGAAGAAACAAACATTAGGTGACCTCCACTGCTTTTAATAATAAATGAACACGAAGTTTCAGAGAGAAGATGGGAAGAGCAGAGCTGAGATGCACAAGACCAGAAAAGGGGGATAGCAGAAAGTAATCAATTTCTCTGGCTGGACTTCAGGAAAACTTGAAGTTTCTTTAAAATTTCAGGTCACTTAAATGAACGTGAAGAGCAGAGGGAGGTGATAAGACATGTTGGGCATGGACCAAGTAAAAAGGAAATGAAGGGAACTTGTTAAGGATTTTGTGGGAGGTGAAGCCTCCTTGTGTGTTTAGAGGGAAAACCACTCATAATGCCTAAATAGAATGTGTGATGTTTAGAGCACATGGGAGATGAAAGGAGCTTCAAGCAGTGGCTAAAAGCCTTGTCCTGTCTGTCTTCCTCAATACTTTGGTCATCAGCTTTTCTGTTTTCAGTGTTACCCCTGGTGCTTGAGTTTCTGCCTGTTTTTACATCAGCAGAAGTAGCTGAGCAGGTTTCGGGATTGCAAATAGCTGCCTTAATTGTTTGGTATCTCCCATCATGACATGGTGCAGAACACGAATATGTAGTGAATCATATAAATTTTTTTGCAGAACACTTTTAAAACAGGAAGTAATTCACTGGTGCCCCAATTTTAATATTAATTGCTTGAAGTGTCCATTTTTTTATGGCATCATGTGAGCAGAATGGAAAAAAGCCTTCATGAAAGATTGGTAGCAAACTACAGAAGCCTTATACAGATGATTTAACTCTATCTCCCCAATTCTGCTTTTTTTTCTAGAAGGCCTGTTCTCCTGGAATTTCTCTTGGCGTTTAACTGTCTCACTGACTTTGGAGCTATTGCAGCCACTTGAAAGGGGGTAGTGGCATCTTTCTTTTGCTGACAACAAATGACTTTGGCTAAATATTTATTCACTTAGATACTTGATTGCTAATGCCCGTTTAGTCAGATCCTGTTTTTGTTGTGCCTTGCTGCATAGATAGTTACTTTCCTGTCATTTAACACCATTCACGAGTTTGTCCTACTCCTGAAATTATAGAACACTGGAACTAAGCCATACTTGGTTCTTGATATCTATAATTTTGCTTTCCCAAAGAACTGCAATAGTTGGTGCCAAAACTGTGCTAAAAATTCTGGAAAACATTTGATTATTGGCTTGAGGGATAAGTATATTAGACAGACTTTTTTTGAAGTAACTGATGCATCAAATCTGTGCCATACGAACTAAACCCACTTTGATAATGAGGATTGTAAGCACTATCTGTTAGCCTTAAAACCAGTTTTGTATCCTAATTAAAAAGAATATTTTACATTTCAGACAGGCTTTGCAATATGATTTGGGAAATACATTTATGTGGACAGACAAGGAGAACTTATTGTTGTGATACATGTGTTAAAAAAACCCAAAACTTTTTTAGCTACCCTTCGTTGGACATCCTACAGCAAAGAAAAAAATGCAAAATTGAAGTGTAAAAACTGAAGTGTAGCTGAAAGATATCAGCAAGCAAGTTTAGTTTGGCATTCCAGTAATGCTGCAATAAAGTATGCTTTTTGGTTTTGCTGGATTCACTGAGTACCCAGCCTTTTGTGGTAAGTGCTTTTCAGTTAACTGACAGAAGTCAAAGGTTCACATGGCCTGATGCTTCCTGCCCACAGAAGGGTAGAGCTGGCTCTCTTGTAAAAGGGCTCGAGATTGGCATAACTGTAAAAGAAGCTAGCTCTTGATGTATGAATTATTACTTGATGCAGTCTGAAGAATTAAAAAGATGTTCCAGATCAACATTTTCCTTTAAAAGTGGAGATAAAAACATGTTAACTTCATCTGTTTCACAAGTAAAATGTTGATGGAGTACCTTAAATAAGGCAGGGGTACCCATGGTGTTGCAAGCACTGTTTGAAGAACTATAGCAGTTTTTTTAAGAAGTTCTTTTGGATTGTTTGCCAAAATTTAAAATCCGTGCTAAGACAGCCTGTGTCTGAACCATGTCAAACTTTATCAGTGATGTCAATCAGCAGTGAGCAGCTTGAGTTCCCTACCTCAATCATCAATGCAATATTGGAAATAAATTGTTTTCTGTTGTGCAGTGGGTAATTAAATATTGTCTCTTTCCTTTTTCCCCCAGATAATTTCAGACCTTGAGTCTTGGAATGATGAGCTCTCTCAGCAGATGAATGACTTTGACACTGAAGATCTGACAATAGCAGAGCAGAGGCTCCAGCATCATGCAGACAAAGCCCTGACCATGAATAACTTGACCTTTGATGTCATCCACCAAGGGCAGGATCTGCTGCAGTATGTCAATGAAGTGCAGGCATCTGGTAAGATGGCTCCTTTGTGCTATTCCAGGCAGTGGCTTTCTAAGAATTATCCAGTTGTCTCTCCATGGGATGTGTGAACATAACAGCAATGCTGGTTAAATGTAAACTGGAAACATGTGGACGCCTTTACACTCAAATCTTTCAGTGGTGTTCGTTAAGAATATCCTGGTACTATGACACGTAATTTCATCAGAGTTGACAGCACCTGAAGGTGTTCAGTTTTTAAAGAAAGGGATTTCACTCAGGAAGTCAGTAAAATTAGAGTAAATAATGCAGTCAAACAAAGATTTTCAGCTTTCAAGTAATGTCTTCCTTTTTTGTTCCTTATGCCCCTTCACTTGACATTTTATACGGTTGCATAGGGTAAGTATCAGACTTTAAAAAAAACTTTTTAGGAGTGCAAACCCCTATACTCATGTCAGCAAATGCTCCAGGGACGAGGTTGAACTTGGAGAAGGAGCTAGGAAATGAGGTGTAAAGCAGTGGAAACGGGCTGTTTGTCTCGGGAAGCTTTGCGAGTCACTCATAACCGGCCGTCCCGCCTGCAGGTGTGGAGCTGCTGTGCGACAGAGACGTGGACATGGCCACCCGCGTGCAGGACCTGCTGGAGTTCCTGCACGAGAAGCAGCAGGAGCTGGACGTGGCGGCCGAGCAGCACCGCAAGCACCTGGAGCAGTGCGTGCAGCTGCGGCACCTGCAGGCAGAGGTCAAGCAGGTACGGCCCCTCCGCCCCGGCAGCTCTGCCCTCCCGGAGAGCTCTGCTCCCAAAAGCACGTTCAGGAAACCACCTCCTGCTGCACAGAGTCCTTCGATGGGAGCAGGGGAGGACTCTGGTCACCTGAGAAACTTCATCTGCTGTTAACATTAAGGGCGTTGTTTTAGCTTGCGTCACTGCTCAGTACTGCTGCGTGGATATAGAACACAAGTTCCATGGGGAGCAGCGGAGAGAGCTGGGGGTGTTTAGCCTGGAATAAAGGGCCTTATCACTCTCTGGAACTACCTGACAGGAGGGTGTATCAAAGTAGGGGTTGGATTCTTTACCCAGGTAACAAGTGATAGGACAAGAAGGAAAGTCCTCCAGTTGTTCCAGAGGAGGTTTAGATGAGCTATTAGGAGGGGTTTTTTAAGCACTGGAACTGGATTGATGGAGGCATCATCCCTGGAGATATTTAAAAGACATGTAGATGAGACTCTGAGACAAGTGCTTTAGTGGTGGGCTTGGCTGTGGCTGGGTTAACGGCTGGACTTGATGGTTGTAGAGATTCTTTCCAATCCAAATTATTCTGATATTCTGTCAAGTATTTGAAGTATAGAGTGATTTGAACTAATGTTAAACTCATGCTTTTACCCTCTGTATGGTGATGAACAACAGTGCTCAGTCATAGTCCCTGCACACTGACCTAATATTCTGGGTCTGTTTTTTGAAACATCTATGAACAGTGATAACATAATATCAACATAGTTTATTTTCCGTGAAGAAAAGAACAAAGTTTTGTTTCTCCTGGCAATAAAGTGGCAGCTTTTGAGGTCTTTATCTGATAAACAGCTAAACCTTTGGTGAATTTGAGATGTAGGTAAAGCTGCTGAAGTAGGTGAAAGTTTTAAAATGAAACAAGACACTAGAAAAGGTAAGAGTTTTTGATCTTGCTCACACTTGGAAGCATCGCAGAAGTCTGCTGTAGTCAGTTGTGTTACTGTGGCCCGTAATGAGACTGAATGACAACTCCCAAGTGGCAAAGGAGTATGAAAGGGGTCCAGCTAGGACCGGGAAAGGTGAATAGGTTTCCAAAGTATTTTCAGGCAGTGGCTGGTTGCTTTACAGTAGAAGATGCAAAGTTTGTGTGTGGTCTTGAGTTAAAGGAACACTGAAAACTGATAGTTGTTTACTGTGAGTGCAACATAGGTGTTAATCAAATACCTGATGTTCTGTTTCAAGCCTTTGCATACTCTACTAAACTGTGCTGTATCTGTGCCTTAGCACTTGCTCATCTTGGTAAGTGCAAATTACAAATTCCTCCTTTCACATGACTAATGGTTGAGAGAAAGTTATTGAAGATCAGGATAGTTTCTGTAGTCAGTTGCATGTTATCTTGAGGATGAAGGAAAAGAGTACATGTCTGCAAAGGAAGGAAAAAATTAAAAGAAATAATGTGAATGCCAGGTGAGGCACTCTCATCCCTTTATGGTACGTCAGTAAGTTTGGGTGGGATGGGTTAGCAAGAAAAAAATTGTTAATTTCCATGATACTGAAGTAGTATTCAGTAAAAGGACGGAATATAACACTTCGGTAATATTTCAGAGACACTATTTAAATAGTTATTTATGCTGCATGCGTCCACAATATAGTGAGTGCCTTGATTCACTTGCTTTGTTTGTTTGCAAGTTAAATGTGACAGAAAAGACACGCATGATTAAAACCTGTGTTTGGAACAAACGTTTATTTTGGCAGAAACAGGCAGATGAGGAATATAAATTTTAGGGGAGTACCCCTGTTGCACTTTGTATGTGATTTGTGTGTGTAGATTGTTCTATAAGAAATTTCTAACTTGTTTGAGCCACTGCTAGCCCTGACTGAAACTGAAGCTCAAATTGAGATTCTTAAGAAAGTACTGGAAAAGTTTATCTTATAATAAAGGTATAGGTAGTGCACTAACCTAGCCAACTGTCTTTTCTTGGTAGACTGAGATTTGGAAGAAAAAAGCATATTCTGTTTTGTATACCTAGAACACACCTCTGTCAAGTGGGATTTTATTTTGAATTAAATGCCATAATATGTGTGAATTTTCAGACAATCATAGATGAACATGTAGCTGACAGAAGGTTCATGTATTACTTTTCCAGATCTTACTGTACAGATTCACCTGCAATACTTGCCCAACCTGAGGCCTGAATATTGAATGGAGCTCAAACTGAATGTTAATACATTGTCTCATAGGATTTCTTTTGAGCCCTTTGGAATGGTTTGAGGCTAATAACTCTTAGTTCTGTGATTTCAGTTGCATTTTCAGAAAACCACATCTGATTTATTTTGATTTTTATTAAGTATCAGGAAGTATGATCTTCTTCTGTCTCTTCTGCACTGGGAAAAACTTTATAGGTCAGCAGGTTACAGTAGGTGCTTTAGCTGAGAGTCAAATGAAGTGGTAAACTTCCTCCTCAGTTTGTTTTGTTTGTGTTTTGTTGCCTGAAGCAGTGAACACATGGTTTTCCTGTTCAATTAGTGTGATTTTCTGTTAGATTTATTGTTTATGAATTGGGTGTAAGCATATTTATTATGTAGATGGGATACTGTCTCCATAGCAAGAATTCTAACAGCATTTCCATTTAAATTTTTCCTGCCAAAGCAAGATGACTGCTGTTGTATTTTCAGACACACACACACATACACACATATATATTTATGTAAAATACATAAAAATTTGTAGCTTGTGAACATGTGAAGAGGTTAGACTGGAACACTTAAGAAATTTAGACAAATACTTACAAAGATTCTCTTCAGTACTAGGTAAGTACTGTAAGTAAAACGTGTTGCTTAGTGAATTTTTATCAAATAAGCACAAAAAGTAGACAAAAGCATTCAGTATTGCTTCTTCCTTAACTATTGTACCACTTCTGCTTCGTGGCACTGAAGTTTTGTAGATCGAGCCTCAGGACCAGGAGGAAGCAGAAGAGCCAGAAGACAAACAGAGGTTTAAAGAAAACCTGCAAATATTTTACTTGTCAGCTTGATGTCTAATAGGTGCAGAAAGGGCAAAACCTGATAGAAAATTACAGTGTAAAAAAACTATGGAAGATAGGGGGAAGAGAATACTGACTGAAATCACAGGGAGAGCTGTATGTGGGGAAAACAACATGGAAAGGAAAATGTGACCCCTTTTTTACAGGGCAGGGACATATGAGTAGGTGGAGGCAGAGAAATATTTATGAGAATGTCTGTCTCATCCAGAACTCCAGCTACATGTTTGCCAGACAAACCTTCTTTATTAATCACCTAAAATACAGCTGCTGGATTACTTATTGCTACAATCACTCCCACATACCCACTTTGTAGAATGAATGCTTTACTGTTCTTCAGGTCAAAATCAAGCTACCAAGCTCCAAACCCAATACAGTTGGTTTCAGTATGCTCATTAGGCCTTTTCAGTGCAGTATCTTGTGCTGTTCTGATCATGGTGTACATTCTTGGATATATAACTATGCATTCATATATGTACAGTGGCGTGCAGGTACTTCTGCCCTCAAGAGTACCTTGAGCTGCTTTGTGTTTTCACTAGGAGATCTTTTAGCTTGCTGCTTGAGCTCTGACTATCCCAAAATACTACTCAGGAAGGGTCTCCTGGCACTCCATGTAGTGCCATATGGGTATGAAAACATAGCTAAGACAGCAGACTGAAGCAGGTTGTCTTGTGATCATGTTTAGTTACAGTCAAAAATCTGTCCAAGAAACTAGTTCTAAATCAAGCATTTATCTACAGGTCTACCTATCTGACCTTTTCAAGTGTCCCAAGTGACCCAAATTCTATTTCTTTTCCACACCTTTTCTGATGCTTTACTGATGCTTTTCTAGCCTGTTGAAGGCTGCAAGGGGAAAGATGGGGGCTGGGATCCACTTAGACAAGGAGATGGTGGGAACATGCCAAGAAACCCTGAAGGCAGCACCCCTGGAATGAGAACAGGCTCCCTATTTCCTAATGCTTGTATTTTCCCTTGAGTCAGAGCAGAGGGAAGGGGAAAGTACTGCTGGCAAATTTCCTCCTGTGAGTTTCACCAGCCTGTGCACTTGCACCCTGACCTGCACCAAGCAGGAGGGCAAATCTTTGTGTTTGAAATGGCATGTTCTGTTCTAGCTGTGTCTGCTGTATAATAGGAGGCCAAATCAAGAGGAGCTTTCGACTGGTGCTACTTAACCATTCTCCTTCGTTAAAATTCTAAGGCTAGATGGATAAGAACCCTAAACGTGTGTGTTTTGTTACACTACACCTGGAAGAAATACTTTTTAAGGTAGAGAAGGAACCTAAAATTACTTCCATAAGACAAAATAGAAATTAAAAAAGGGATTTAAAAAAAATCGTCTGCCTCTGTGTTCTTTCGGACAATTTACTTCTTCAAGTATAGTTGCTATCTACAGTCTGTTGGACTCATCTGCTTCTCTCAGAAGCTGCCCTTTTTCTTGCTCCTGAGGCTTGCCCAGGCTTGCTCCCTTGAGTGTTAACAATCCCCAGGTGCCTTAACAACTTAAAAACTCCCAGCTTCTTTCATGGTCCCTTTTGTGTGCCCCTAGGCTGTGATCTGCAGGTGTCACCTTTGCAGTAGGAGAGGTTTTTCCAAAGCCAGAGCCATCCTCCCCTTGCTTGCTAGGCTGCACCTGACCCAGGGCTTTCTCCCCAGAGGACCAGAATGTGCACCCAGTTACACGTCTGGCAGGTGCTATCATGCCCTCCCTTCTACATTGTAGACTTACTCTTTTCTACAGACTTCCAGAATTTATATAGGAGAATTCAAATACATGCTGTCAGGATGGAAAAAACTTGTTAGCTATTCATTGTGCAGACAGAAGTGGGAAAAGCTGCATTAATAATACAGCAGTATCACAATCTGGATAAGTGTAAGACAAAGGGTGAGGTTTTGGTGCAGATTTGAGGGAATGGATGTTGTGTCAGGATGACTAGACCTCAGTTGCTTCAAGCTGTCAAACATGTTAGAGTGTACTTTGGATGTAGACCCACATGTGCCTTTTGGTTTAGAGGAACTGTGTTTTAACAGGTCATTTTCTTGGGTTCTGCCCATGTTTCCAGCTTGTAAGTACAGTCATGTCATCCTGATTACTTAGTAATAGCCTGGTGCATTAATGCTTTCATAGGTAGTATCATGTGTGGATCACTAGATGAGAATATTTAGTGTTAAGAGCTAACTGATTTGATCGTTAATATATTTATTAGCAGTGATTAAAGGTCTAGAATCAGTTAGTAGGAAAAAGTTAGAAAAACTGGTGAAGTTTAAATCAACTGGGCCTAAAGAAATTCACTCTGAAATACCTAGAAAACTGCCTGAAATAATGTCAGACATTAGTGCTTGTTGTTTCCAAACATCTGGTGACTGAATGAGATTCTGGAGGCCTGAAACTCAACATCTCCTTCTCAAAAGAGGAAAAGGACTAGCTAAGGGTGGATTATAAGTCAGCTAGTTTAACACACTTCCCAGGAAAAATATTGAAAGAAGTAGATCATAAAACTTGGACAGTGACAAAAGGAGAAAAGGCTAACACAGGTTAATTACTTATAGCTTTCCATTGATAAACTCCCCTTTCTTTTCTCTGACAAGGTAACAGCTCTTCTGGGAGGGGTAGAAAAGCAGAATCAAAGCTTTTAAAATAGTGTACCTCAGTCTGTCTGGCCCTAACTTACTATGAGAATGTCATATGAGATGACATTAGCAAGAATGATAACTTGCTGAAAAAACATACTCAGTAACAAAAGTTATTAAGAGACTCAGTGGATTGGAAAACAGATTTAAAATGGAAAAAAAAAGTATTTATCTGTATTTGGATACCACTAGCTCATGTTCTCAGTCAGAAAATCTACATATTAGAAATTATACTTTTAAATTTGAAGTTAAAGGCAAAAGAAGCTGGAAAAGGGGTTTGAGTTCATCAGAAGACACTGGATTACCATTCAGAATTATCTTAAAGTATGGGAGAATTGTGCTTTAAGAAGGATATGAGTTTTAATAGTGAAAAATACAGAGCATGATGTCCTGGAAAGAATAATCAACTGAATAAATACAGGGGTAATTATTGGCTGGGCAGCAGTTCCACGGAAGAGTTGTTCAGATGACAGTGAATAACCTGAATTATGTCCCATTTTACTGGGTAGTTGAAAAATTATGACCAAAGTCATGATTATCAACTGGAGAGATCTCATAAAAGAACAGTGTTCTAGAAAAATAAGGTTACCGACTTCACATAGGAGAGATCGGAGACTGTGGTAAACAAGATAAGAGGAGTCTAAAGGAGGGAATTAGATAATGTTCCTGATGGAGAGAGGAGAGGGAAAAAACAAAGGTGATGCAAAGAGGGAGAAAACATCCTTTTTTCTTCCTTTTTTTTTTCTGGGAGGGGTTTATAAAGTTGCATGTTCCTACTGTTGATGAGGAATGTATAAGGTGGCCTCCTGAGGCTGCTTGCCCAGCTGTGGATTCTTCCAGTTTCACTGGACACATCAAAGAAAGCACATTCTGAAAAATGAAAATCTTTAAGCAGTTAGAAGGACACTCAATGATCTCATTTTTCTCAACATTACTGTTCAAAATTATGTGCATACTTTTTACTAAGCTGTATATCCTCAATTTGCATTACTGATACTGGCTTCTAGGCAACTATTGCTTGTAACTTGCTTCAGCTTTTCAGGTGACAGAAATAGTCTTCAGGAGCACAACCTTTTTCAGAGTATGAGCTGAAACCACAAGCATGTAGTAGTTGTCTGCAATCTATGAGTTGTTAGCTCAATGAAATTGTAGTGAATGTCATTCACATTGCTTATTCAATATAAAGTTCATTGTAGTATGTAATTGGCAAATTATTTCGTTATCATTCCCTGCTAATGTGACCCTAAATGTTTTTGCCCCTACATTGATGCTTTTTTTGCTGATTGGCAGTGGAATTGTATATTTCATGGTCTTCTCTTTTGTGACAGGTTTTGGGCTGGATCCGAAATGGAGAGTCAATGTTAAATGCTGGGCTTATCACTGCTAGCTCTTTGCAGGAGGCAGAGCAGTTACAGAGGGAGCATGAGCAGTTTCAACATGCAATAGAGGTAAAAGCACCATTTTACTGACCATAGCCTTCTATTTACAGTTCTTTGTAAATTGCACTCTTGGATTCATGCTACACTATTGTCAGTTTAGAAAAGGTTATTGAACTCATGGCAAAGACATGAAAACACTTACTGAGAAGGTGGGGGTTTTTTGTTTTGATAGAGTTTTACACTTCCTCTCTCTTTTTTTTTTTTTTAAATTATGGTTTGCACTATATGCACCGTCATTTTGAGAGCTTTCTAACTCTTTAGTATAAAAATCATGAGACTTCTAGGTATTTGTCAATTTAAGAAGAAATGATGAGGAAGTTTAAAATTCTATGTTTCCTAGATCATTCTTTACTCAGATATAATAATACTTAGTAGTATTTAACCTCTTAATATTTTTATATTGATTTTAGGTAAGTATTTCTTTGCACGGAGAAATACAGTTAAAAAATTTGCTTACAGTCAATAGTTGCCTTTTTTATTGGTCTGCATGCCTGCACCTTTCTTTGCTCACTACTGATGTGCAAAAGACTGAAGTTAAAGCTGTAAAGATTGCCAAAATAAGATATATTTTTATCATCTTCTTTTTTTCTCACTGTGAAGGGAAAGAAAATCACGCTGAAATTCATAATCACATGTGCTGCAGCATAGATACATCACATGTGGCTTAATGCTAGACAGTTGCTATTTTTTGAGAACAGCTATTCAGTGTTGTTTTGATGATAAATCTCTATAGGATTTATTTCCTTTGTATTTTTGTAGAGAAGTCACACGGTAACTAATACCAGACAGTTATTTTTAGTTGATGGGTGTTTGTACATGTGTATAGAAGTGTCATTGACACAGTAGAAATGTGAGCCTCTGAGGTCTTCAAGGAAATGAACTGAAGTGCTCTACTGAACTCCTGACTTTTCACCTCTTGTCAGAAAACACATCAAAGTGCCCTGCAGGTTCAGCAGAAGGCAGAGGCAATGCTGCAGGCTAATCACTACGATATGGATATGATTCGGGAGTGTGCAGAGAAGGTCGCTTCCCACTGGCAACAGCTGATGCTGAAGATGGAGGACCGTCTCAAGCTTGTGAATGCCTCTGTTGCCTTCTACAAAACTTCTGAACAGGTACAGATTCCTCAGTGTGGCATAAAACAGCGTTACTTGAAAAAACGGTTGATGAGGTTTGGTCATATTTACTCATTTGATGGCTAGTTCTGGTTTTTGTGTGAGATTCAGAGAAAAATCAGCTTAATCTGCTTGTCCACAGGAGAGTTTGGGGAAAGGTTGGCACAATTGCTTCCTCTGCAGTCATAATGTAAGCCCATCCAGAACTATGCAGTCACGGAGGCAGAGAAAGAATAATTTTAGTGACAGCCTCTGAACAATTCCACATAAGCAGGCCAGTGCTTGCAAACCTACAGCCAAAGTTTGTTGCCTTCTCTAAAGTCCCCGTCAAAACATGCCAGAGACTAGTGGGTATATGTAAGGGGTAGGTTGGTTTTCTCTTTTTGAGTCCTGAATTTTGATTTTTTTGCCTTTGCCTTTGCCTTTTTCCTGAAAGGTGTGCAGTGTGCTGGAAAGCCTGGAGCAAGAATATAAGCGAGAAGAAGATTGGTGTGGGGGAGCAGACAAACTGGGTCCCAACTCTGAAACAGATCACGTTACTCCCATGATAAGCAAACACCTGGAGCAGAAGGAAGCGTTTCTAAAGGTAAGGATGGGGATTTTTTGAGGTCTCCTGTGTCTTGGGAAGCATGCAGGCAAACAGCTCTTACAGTGCTGACGTGGCTGTGAAAAGCAACAGTGCCCATTCCGAACTACACAGGTATGTCCCCAACTGCAAAGATGTGGGAAGTGACGTGTTAACTGCTTCTGACAGTGATTAAGAGAATACTGCCAAGTGCATAAAATTGTAGCCAGTTTTATAAATACATTTCCTGTTGAACTTCTGTAGATGTCAGATCTCCCAGTGTGACTGAAGAGGAATTGGAAGTCACTGCTTTGAGCAACTGTCACTCTAAAGAATGCTTAAAGGCTGCTGCCTCAGAAGAGAAGTGACAGTCACACAGTGCCATTGCTGCATGTGCATCAGAGCAGCTCTTAGATGTACTGGGACTGCAGCAGAGTATGCAAGGAGGAAATTGCTAGACAAGCATCTGGGAGTTGGGTTTTGTGTAATAGTCTTCAGATAAATGAAAGATTTTTGCTCCAACTAATGTCCTAGTGAAGAAGGTTATTGATCATACTGAATTAATGTGTAGCATGTGCTTGCAGAACAGTGTAACTAACTCTGATATCAAAGGCATTTTCCAGCATCACCACGAAAGACTACTAAGAGAATAAAACTTTTAGTTAAAAACCTTTTTGTTCTCATTACGCAGATTATGGCACTCAAAAACATATTAACAGAACTCAAAGTATACTGCCTAATAGATCCTTCTGCAGCTGGCATGAATTACTAATCTTTGTTTTAAAATGGTGTGAGAAATTACTTAGTGTCTTTGTTACTGTATCAAACCACTCTACCTTTAGCTAACCATTTAAAGTAGTATTCCATAATTTGCATGTTAAAAATGAGGCAGACAGCCCCTATGTATTATTTGATGTATGTTAAGATGAAGAAGACAGCTGAGCTGAGTGTTTGGAATATAGTGGCAAGGGCTGAAAGCTCTCAAGGCCTTGCCTTAATATTTTAAAAGTGGGTATTACTATTTTAGCACTTTTGGTTTCACTTCAGCAGAGCATTCACTTTTTGTTTAAAGTACTAATGGATGTTTTGGAATATCCAGGTGGGTACATAAGCATGTGCACTGTGTCTACACAGTAAGCAGTTTCAGGTGGCACATGGCACATACCCTGAACAAACTTCTCTGTGAGCTCTAAGTCATGCTGAAAGCCCTAGAGCAGGTACTTGCTTTTCAGGTTCTTCAGAAAAGAGGAATAGCATTTTATTTGGTGTTGTCTATCTGCTTTTTTTTTTCTTCCCTGACAGGTAAGATGTAACTGCTATTTGGCAGAAAAACTATTTTAATAGTTGGGTTTGCTTGGCTTACTTGTAGAAAGATTTAACATGCAAGACTTTCCAAGATAGAAAAGGGTAACAAATGTACACAAAGAGGGTGAGGGAGATCTTTAATCTCTTCTGCATGTGTATTTGTGCATCTTCAAATAAAGTTGTACCTCTGACTCTCTTAGGCCTGCACACTGGCTCGGAGGAATGCTGATGTCTTCCTGAAATACCTGCACAGGAACAGTGTCAACATGCCAGGGATGGTGACACACATCAAAGCACCTGAACAACAAGTGAAAAGTAAGGGGCTTCTTGCTCACTTTCTTCTCACAAGAATGTGATCATGTGCTGTGGTATGTGTGGTGATGGGGTAGTGAAGTCTGCCCAAGGGGAGAGAGTTCTGTCAGGCTTAACAGGAAACAAATTGCTCACACACTTTGAAGGAGCTAACAGTCTTCAAAGTCTCTTATACTCAAATGGAGTTGCTTGGAATTCTTTTATCTGCTACTTAACACATAATGTTTTTTCTCTTTGAGACTCAAATGTGCTGTTTTTATTGAGACAATGAGGTAGTAAACTTCCACATGATAATGTTTGGTCTGAAGCCAAATGGGAGCTGATCACTGTAAGCTTATTCAGTGTGTTGGTGCCATACATTCTGCAAGTTCCCTGGCAGTGCCAGAGTGATAGGAGATTATTGCTTGTACAATGCCCTTGAGCCCTTCAGACAGTTTGAATCAGTATTGAGGAACTTCATGAAGTATGGGGTAACTTACATCCATCATGTTTAAACTAGATGTGTAGACAGGTAGTAACTGAAGTGAAGCTGGAAAGAACTAGTGGATGAGGCTTGGCTTTTGCTAAGATTAATAATATACAGTACAGCTTCATGGTGTAATAAGCAGTCTAGGGAATGGAGAGAGAGAGACCTTTGGGTAGGGCTTTGAGGGACAAAATGGCAAAAATTAATGGGGTATGCATAACTGATGGGTGTGATACCAGAAGAGAGATCAGAGAGATTCAAAAGTAAATATTACATTTTACTAATTTAATTGCCAGTCATATTCTCCTCTCTGCATTTTGAAGCTGTGACTGAACACTCTGGCCATGCTACAGTCTCAAAATCAGAGAAGCCTAATTTCTAATAAAATTCTGTTTGCAACTACCCAGAGGGGAGTTATGCATATGATATAGCCAAACTCAAGAGGAATGTGGCAATAAGTTGAGTGAAAAAGTTACAGCAAGGAAAATTCTGAATGGGAGAAAGTGTTACAGTGTTATGGAGTAGAGCAGGTAGCCCAGAGAGGTAGTAGGATCTGTACCCCTAAGAATTTTTAAAACTTAGTTGAACAAGCCCCTGAAAAACTTAGAAGCTAGTCCTGCTTTAAAGAAGAGGTTGAAACAGATGGCCTCCAGAGGTCACTTCTGCTCTTTTAATCAATTTACTTGATGACTCTATTAGAAAAGGACATGTTCACTGCTTCACTTTATCTACAAGGGGAACACAGTTGGTGGTAAATTTGCACTGTAAATTTATGCTGTAAATTTACTGAGAGCACTCAAGTCAAAGTCTGATGGTACTCAAGTTGAAGATCCTCCTGTATTGAACTTCCTATGTTGGAAAGAGAATAGGGCATTGGCCATACTTTTCACTCTTAAGGAAATATTGGATTGTGACAGTTGTAACTTTGAGCATTAAGAGCTACAACAAAGGGTTGTTTTTCATTTCTCCCTAAGACATCAACATTTGTAGAACTGTACAAGACAAAATCATAACACAAATGCCAGCAGTATCAATAACTGAAGTTGATATTTGTCACTTAGCTCTTTTTTCAGTAAAAGACAAAGAAAACAGAGCAGAAGCAAGCAGGAAGTTGTAGCTACCACTTACTGAGTATTAGACAAAATTTTTTAAAATTCAGTTTGTAATCTGTATAGAAACAGTCATCTGAGAAAGGTAAATGTGCTCATATGAGGAAAGAATAGAAAGTCTCTACTAATGTCCTTAAGAATAATAATTACATGTCAGAACCATAGTGTTACACATGTTCTGTGTACACTTAAAATTCTGAATGAGTGATACATGTTTAAAAAAGCAACAAAAACCCTGCAAAAATCCCCAATTAGAAAAAAAATAAGCTATTGGTCTAATACTTCTCCCCCCCATAAACCATGGAATATGTGCTTCTGAGAATTTAACATGAGGTAAGATAGAACTAGTGGGGACTCCCTACTGTAGCTGACCACCATAGTAGTGATATAAAAGTTCACTCTGTTCTTCCTGTTTAAATATGCCTATCAAGAAAAAAAGATCTCCTTTTACCTTTTTTCCTAAATAGAGAAAAAAAAAAAGTAAAGTGTTTATTTTGGTGAAAGAGAGCTTACATATGTTCTAAGAGAGCATTGCACACTTAGAGGTATGCTTGAAAGTGGCAGACTGCAGTCAGTATATGGTTTATAAATTAATGCTTTAAAAGCTTGAGTAAATCCTTGAGTTTCTGTAAAACTGCTAAACATTTTTCAAAAACCTCATTCAGTGGCATACTTGATACTTGTTCCCAGATGCAGATTAAATTATCTAAAAAAGTGATGTCTTAATCTAGGCAAAGTTTAGCTAAGCACATGCTTCATGTGGAACAGGAATTACAGTGGTACTGAACTCTGAAAGGTGTCCTTATGTTCCTGCATAGCAGTGTAAATAAATTCTTTGATATGCAATTAAGAGCACCCAAGTATAGTCTCATTTAGGAAGGAATTGTGGCCTAAAACTGTGCTGTGGCAGGTGGGTTGAGTTGATGACAATTCCTGTAAGCTCAGAAATGAGAGCATCTTCATATTTGTTTCAGCTGCTCAGTCTGTGTGCATCTCTGTAACCTGTCTCTGCTGTACAGACTGTGACTGAGCACCGTTCAGGAACTTGTCTAATAGTGCTTATATCTTTAAATAGGTTGATAGAAGGCAGCAGGATGCATAGAGACAGCTGAGAGTTCTTTGAGCCGGGAGAATAAACTGAAAGTTTAGGGAACAATCCTAACAAATGTTGGAATCAAAGTAAATGCCAACAACAGGGACTGTAGTTCTGGTGGCTTGAGATACAGAGATGCTTTTCCAAACCTAGTATTAAATATTGATGTTCTATAACTTCTTTAGAGTAGTTTATAGAATTTTTTTTCTCCTCTGAGTCAGTCCAAGAAATTAATGGCAGTAACATTAACAGTGCCCAGCCAAATATCTCTCACTGCCTTGCCATCTGTATCATGTCCTGACAGAACAAATGCTGTTCCAATTTGCAAATTCACCTCACTTGCTCTTTGTCAGAACTACTTTGCTTGCGTCACTATCAAGATGTCTCTTTTTATATGGCGTGTCCAGTTGGGTGTGTTGCATTGTGTAATGATAATTGTGTCCCACCCACTCCACCTCCCTTCCTCCCGAAATCTGGCATATATTCTGAGCAAGAGTTTTGGAGGTGACATAAGGCAGAAATAAAACTGAGAAAGCAGGGGAGGCTCAGAGCAGATCAGCTCATAGTTTGGCTAAGGGACAGATCAGTGGAGGCATATTTGAGGGGAGCCTGACCACCAAAAAATAAAAACTTTGTCACAGTGACCACATTCCAACCAAAGGCAAATTCTGGGTGATCTCAGCACCCTCTGGCAAGTGGGAATATGGTGCTTCTAAGCACCAGGATGTTGGCAGTGATGCAGGCAGGTTTCATAATCCTCAGGGAGGCTGTGACAAGTAGTTGTGTTTGATAGCAGGTCTCTGATGAGGTAGACAAAGATGGATTCCCCCTCAGGCTTCCTGTTATTTGAGCTTCTCTGTCAGACTGTTTCTTGGTGTTGTTAGCTTTTGTGATGATGAAAAGCATGGTGGATGTGCACAGTGGAAGAGCAGAATGCAGAGACCTTAAGACACCTAGATCTGATGACCTCCACTTGTAATTATGGAAAATAGCCAGCTCTGGGTATAAGGAGAAAAGCAAGTGAAGTGTTCTGCTTCTGCTGGACCTCCCTTTTGGCTCTGTGCAATTGCAGCAGAATCACTTGGTGGAGGCACTGTGTGTTCCCATTCCCCTGTGCTCAGCTTGCGTTCTGGGTCTCCAGTAGCTACAAAGTCAAGTAGGGCTGCTGCTCTGGAAGCAGCAGTGGGTAAAGTGAGTTTCACAGGAAACTGATAGAATTTCTTTGTTTGATAGAAAAACCATAGGCATTAAAGAAGCAGAGTGCAGACGAAGTCTTCTGCGTATTGTAAGCACAAGGTCTTTACTAGGAAGAATTTAAAATTTTGGACACGTGGGATTTGGATGAAAATTTTCTGATAGTCAGGAATAACAAACTCTGGAGCTAATTGTTTGATTACCTGGAAGTTTTCTCAAGGTTTAGTGAACATTCATATTTAATAAGTCAGCTTACTCAATAATACACTGTTGGGTCTTTATTTTTTATTTTTTTTTTAATAGAGAATTACAGACTTCATAATTGACTATTTTTATTACTTGGGTTTCTGTACATATAATGTCTGCTTATGCTGCATTTGATCTTGTGGTGACCTGAGGTTGTACATTTGTTCACCTGTATTAAATCATTAAAAACTTTATAGGAGACTGATAAATTAAAAACTCCTTTTTCTTACTTCAATTAATATGATATGTTAAGCATGTGATTACTTGTGCATGCTCATTCTTTCTGAGGAAACCCCATCAAGAGCCATCTTTATCAGCCTACATTTTCAATCTTGCTATAAGCAGTGGTGGTCCCCTTGTGTCATAGTAAGTTTTAATTGCATCACTAGTTTCTTTAACCAGCATTTCTGTAAGTAATGAAAAAGGAACACTCTGTGTTTCATGAATATGGGGAAAAAGCAAAGACTAACAGAAAGAGTAAGTATACAGTAAATTCTACATTTATTCCCCTGATTTTAGTGTAATATTTTAAATTTGGTTGTCATAAGCTCTCTTTTTGCTTCTTCAGATATCTTGAATGAACTCTTCCAGAGGGAGAACCGTGTGCTGCACTATTGGACCATGCGTAAAAGACGTCTTGATCAATGCCAACAGTATGTGGTGTTTGAAAGAAGTGCCAAACAGGTGAGGGTTTCATAAGAAAATCCTATTTGGTGTGATCCAGGGTTGACATACACTGTCACAGTAACAAATTTGTCATTGACTTCAATATTTCAAATAGCTAAAAAAACATCAGAAGGATAAAAGTGGAAAATTGAATTACTTGCCTCCTCTTCAATACAGAGCAGCTAAATTTGGTGAGGCAGTGCGTCTGTAACTGTTGTAACTTAAAGGTGATGTTTTGCTTCTGCCAGCTTCGTCTGGTACTGGCAAATCTAATTTCTGCAAGCTTGTGTTTGACAAATTGTTATGCTTGTTAACTTTTACACACACACCTAATTTGTCTGGGGAAATTACAGGCAGCAGCATTTTTCTCAGATGTTGGAGGAAAAATATCTAATTAAGTTGATTGGCAGTTCTAGAAATCTGACAAGTTGGATAACTCATTAAACAATAATAACTGAATTACTTTGGTTTTTCAATTCTTTGTGTATTTGGTTTCATGGTCTCCTGCATGATAGATCCACCTCTTGGTATTTTGTTGAGTTTATCAGTCTGGAAAGAGCTATTAAGTAACTACCACACAAGCAAAAAAAAATTCCTTCACTAATCAAAACACATGCCTTAAAAATAAGTAGGGGATTCAAGGCAGAAGTACTAAATAGATTGATCTGTGATGGTTTCTTACTCTTTTTTTTTTTTTTTAAACTGGTTAAAAGACAAAGAAAGGAAGCTATCTGTTCCTGTTCTGTGGAAAAGGACACAACGCCCATAGTGTAAAATATAGTCAGATCCTCTTTAAAGGGCTCAAACCCCTAATTTTTTATTTCTTTCTGACAGCTAATTTAGACAAAAGTGTAAATACTATTGGTCTGGTTTGCTCTCTTGAAAGAATTCTCAAGTCTGCCTTTCATGCTTTCACAAAGAAATTAATGCAAGATGGATCTTGGAGTGAATTTGAAGCCTGATACCTCTTTAAAACAACACCACTATCCTTTACCTCTCCCTCACCACCCCGCCCCTGCCCCACTTTTGAATAACCTTAATTAAAACCTCTAACAAACACATGATCCACTTGTTTTTGTATAGAGATTACTAACTAACAGTCAAACACTGGAGATAAAGATCTGTCAGCATTTTAATTGTAAATCCCAATTTTCAGCAATCACCAGTTCAGTCATCAAAAAGCAAAGTGAACCAAACCATATATGGGACTCCACAGTGATTAGCCAAAAAAATTGAAATGTTGCTCTCTTCATTTAGATGTCTTTTTGGAATTTGGAAGAACCTGTTCTTTGTGCTTTCAGAACTTGATGCCCTTCTGATGGAAAAGATGCCATAGTAGTTTTCAAGGACAATGATAGATTCTCAGATCCTTTCAGAGTTAAGGGCTTATCTGATCCCTAAACTGATTTCTCCAGTTCTTGTAGTGATACCTCACATGAAATAGAAGCTGATCTAAACTGTAGGAATTACAATCAAGTTGAACTTTCTTTCATACAGCGCCTCTAGAGAGCTGCCAGGAAGTTATGAAAGGACAACATTTCATTCTCATGGTGGGGGGATTGGAACTACATGATCTTTAAGTTCTCTTCCAACCCAAACCATTCTGTGGTTGGGGAGGGGAAGCTTTTTGTTTATCATTCATTCCAGCATTGTGTAATAAACCCACTAAAAAAAGGCAGAGGTTAAAAAGTTAAAAGCGAGAAATACTAAATGTTGTTTGTAGTATCAGCAGTAGCCATGCTGCCTGTTTACATCAGTCTTCACTTGCCAAGATTGACATTAGAATGACAACGGGTGTCATAGATACGGTTGGTTGAAATGTTGCTTTTTGGACAGAAGTCCAAGAGTTGTTGGTTTGTTTCCATCAACAACTTTTAAAAGCATAGGCCCATCTCATCAGGCTTGTACCTGGATTAGTATGTGACTAAGAAAATGGCATCCTGGCATTCACATTCAGTGTTGAATTTTGAAGGCTTTCTACTCACTTCAGGTTTTGCACTAAAAAGGAAAAGTGTTTATAGTGGAAGTAAGGGAATCAGCATTGTTTCGTCATGGTTTTGATGAGCTTAAATCATTGTTGAAATTATAATACAGACTGTGCCTTTTCTGACTCAGCATAAGGTTATGTGTGTGAAACATCTACTGTCCACCAAGATAAATCTTTTCGTATTCTTGCTAGTGCAGATAGATAACTCTCATAATTTCAGTTTATCCTTCTAAGGGAAGAGTGAGGACCCACCAGCAATCTACTACTTTTTCTCTTGGCTTATTAAATTTTTGTCTAACGTTCTGTGTATTTACTGAAGATACAGAAGATACACCTGCACTGAGTAGTAAGGTGGTTCCAAGCAAGCTGTCTAAAACTCTTTGAACATCTGCTATTGGCTTTGTCAGAAACGAGAAGTTTCTAAGCTCCCGTCACTCTGCCTGCTGCTGTAGGAAGCCTGTGTTTAGAGCTGCAGAACAGATGTCAGTTAGATTTTTACTGTTATGCAGCAGTTGGAGACAGCTCTTGCTTTTTCTGGAAGCTGGAGATTCCTCACAACCACTGAGGTATCCTAAAAGAGCAGCAGGTAATGTGGGTAAAGCATAGATAATTACATGGATCAGCATTTTTCATAACAGTGAGCAAATAAAGTGTCAGGATGTGGAAGGGCAACAATCTTAGTTTGCAGTTCTTTATTCTTGTTTTTTTCTACTCATATATACATGAATTGGTTTAACTGAGACATCTCACCATTCCTTCTTTGCTGCAGGTTTAATTTCTAGGAGTACAGACCACACTTCTTGAGGCTGGAGTACATGTCAGCAAAAGAGTGAAGTGGTAGTTAAGTCTTACGTCCTTGGAAAGTTTAGCCTACACACTTGGCAGTCTGATGTACATTTTTACAAGTTGTAAAATGTATATTTCTGAGTATAGCTGTCCCATGTGGCACCAAAAAACTGATTTTTTTCTTTTTCCTCAGCTGGGGAGTATGCTACCAAAACTGAACACAATTAGTTAGAACCTTTCAATAGTGGACTGCTGTAGTCCTGCAGTAGTGGACTTCCCTGAAGTGTTCAGATTCATATGTAATTTTTAATTCTTTAGGCATTGCTTCATAGACTAAATGAATTATTTTAGAGTTATGAGCTATTTGGTATTGTAGAGGTATTAGATGATTACCTCAAGTGACATAGAGTAAAATTCACCTGTGATCAAATTGTGTGTATACTGATGGTTTCTGTTGGTAAAAATATATTGCCTTTTCTCTTACTTTTCTTCATTATTGCTTTATTTAGGCTCTGGAATGGATTCATGACAATGGAGAATTTTATTTATCCACACATACTTCTACTGGTTCCAGTATCCAGCACACTCAAGAGCTGTTGAAAGAACATGAAGAATTTCAGATCACAGCAAAGGTAAAATAAATTAAAAAAAAAATTATCACAAAATCACAAAATACATGGAGTTGGAAGGAACCTCTGGAGATCAGTTAGTCCAATCGTCCTGCCAAGGCAGGGTCCCCAAGAGTAGGTTACACAGGAATGTGCTCATTGAGTGTCTTCACAGAGGGAGACTCCATGACATCCCTAGGCAGCCTGTTCAGTGCTCTGCCACCCTCAATGCAAAGAAGTTCCTCATGTTGAGGTGGAGCTTCTTGTGTTTTAGTTCATGGCCATTAGTCCGTGTCCTGTCACTGGGCATCACTGAAGAGTCTGGTACCATCCTCCTGACTGCTGCCTTCGAGATATTTTATATTTTGGTGAGATCCTCTCTCACTCTTCTCCAGACTAAACATGCCCAGCTCCCTCAGTCTCTCTTCATTAGAGAGATGCTCAAGACACTAAACCATCTTTGTGTTGATCTTCTGGACCCTCTCTATT